>CAIIXF020000524.1:0-63000 GCA_903813345.2 Owenia fusiformis
CTGTGTATCAATGGAAGGATGAACAACTTATGTAAGAATCGCATTCGGTGATACATTCAGTAATGTATATTTTGAATGTAGTCTTTGCAAATTGATGCCCGGGGGATAACATGAAATAAGAGAAAAACTACACAAAAATTTAGAAATTTGTTTATTTTTGTTGTTAGGGCATGGTCTACATTGCCTAAAATCCTTGTGGTATATAGATGTAACCTACATACGATCATACAAAGCCAATTGAGCATTGGAAAACACCTAATATGTTCTACTCAAGCCATAATAATGTATTTTGAATTTGCGGTACAGTTATACACAGTTTACTTACAGTTAATATTTTGAGTGGCTCATGTACTGAGAAAACATGAGAATGGACCAAAACTTATAAACTTTGATATCTCAGTCGGTAGGTTTACAGCTTATATTCTGTTTCTTGTAGACCACCTGGCAGATTTGACCCAGTCAGTTTATAACCATCCATATATACGTCACCGAATGGAACTAGTTTAAAAGGAAATCTTATCTGTGAATATCGCCTACAGGCGAAAAAGAGGACATACTGCCTTTCCCATCCGCCATTTTTTGTTATTGTTACAGCAAAATTTTGCAAATCGCCTTGACGTAACTGTCATGTTATAACACCGTGAATAGGGGACCATAAGTTTACACATTCCATGTGTACGTTCACCAAAATAGTGCGATGTTAACCTCCCTAATAACTGAAAATGTTGACTCAACCAATAGAATGATAAAGGTAGTATACACCACACACTCAATGGTATTGATTGTGGTTTTCAGAGACCCTCAATAGGGACTTACACAACGGGAAACACTATTTTGTAAGCACTACTAAGAAAGAATACTTTATGTGTTATCCATAAGTAATAACCACGACTAACTACTAATTCTCAGGAATAAAAAGTTCTCTCTATTGAGAGATAAATAGAGCTTATCCTCGGACCAGTTACGTCTTATCTGTGTGTCATATTGCTACTGTGTTAATTAACTAAGAAAAGTATTCCAATTAAAAAGTGTTGTATGTTTGCATGCAGCAAGCGTTTAATAATTCTTTGCATATATAATATTGTCCATAAAAGAGTCTGATATATAATATTGTCCATAAAAGATCGGTCTGATATTTACAAGTAATTCATGTTTATTTTAAAACTATTCTTTACGAATTCATGATAAGTGTATAATGTTCAATCATACAAATCGCAGTCAGTGATTGTTCTCCACACTCACCCCTCCCCCTTCCTGACATGAACTATTGTGTAAAACCATTGACAGTGTGGAAAGGATTCTTACACTCGAGTGTCAAGGGGGGGGGGGCAGTTATTAAAATATAGAAGGCGATGGTTCAAATTGGACAATTTTCAAAACTGCTCAACATGGTGAAAACTTCACGTTTTTAAAGAATGCTTGCCCGGCGAGTGGTTTGCTCTGGATTGCGAGAGAACAAAAACTTTGAATTAGGATTTTTCCTAATACTATCATTAATCGAAACAACTTTTTAAACCGTCTCTGATTACATATCATGCCAATTAATACCATTATTGTGTTGACAGGATTAAATATGATATCTATGAAATTATAATTTAATGAACTCAATAGTCTAAATGATAATAAGTTAATAATTTAGTCTTGGCTGACTAGTCTTGCATCATCAGAGTTGGATTGCAAATACCTCCCTAAATCAAATAATTTAAATTTACAAATTTACTAGTGTACGGGGTGGGGAAATAAGTCTCCATCCAACCACTAAAGTTTAAAAGGAAGACTATAGTCTCCCGTGAATTCATTATAATTATCTTAGACAATAGTGAAGCGGTACAATCATTGGAGTGTTAATTAATCGGAATGCAAGTTTGATTTAAAATAACTCTTTTGGATCAAATATTTAAATTCTACTAGAATGCGCGGAGTGGAAACAAATCTCCATTCAAGCACTAAATATCAAAAGAAAGATTTCAGTACCCCTTAACTTCACTCCCGGACTTCACTATTCACCACCACCCCCCCCCCCCTCCCAAGTTATCCCTTATGACCCCAGAATTTTCGTTTCTGTCCCCCCCCCCCCCCCTGTCCATGGCCAGTAAGTAATCTATGTGTATATTGGCTCCCTCCCAAAGGTGGGGAAACCAGATGCAGGCATAGACATTGACAAGGTGGGGGGATTTAAATATAAAAATAGTATTGTTTTTGGCTCCGACTTAAATATTTTGGCACTGTTTAACGAAGACGGTTTAAGGAATGAGAGGCAGAAATAATTCTTAGAAATAAGATGGCCTGTCTTTACTGTAATCAAGATGCTACCTAACCGCAGTTATTTTGGTTTTATAACGCCGGGGATATTGCTCGAGCTTGAATAACAAATAAAAGGCATGTTCTTATTTCTGTATTCTGTCCTTTGATTGTGTATTAAGTTGAGCTGCACGCCAAACGTTATGATTGTTAAAACGCTTAAATAAAACTTTATTCCTCTCAATTTACATAAAAATGAAACAGATTAGATTCGAATCTCAGTCACACCAGCCACTGGTCAAAGGAAGTACAAATATCTATATTAATCAAATGTCTGAGAATTTGATAACTGTCTTGGATCCAATGTTAATTTTATTGAATCAAACTAAGAAAAGTATTACGATGAATTTTAAACGTTTAGAGGGAAAAGTCAAATATGCATTGTAACCCTAAAAATTATTTATTAAAGTGTCATACACATTTCATAACATTTATATAAATAAAACAAATAAAGCACAACCCTAATGCCCTAATGAATTCATATCGGCGCTAAACGGCCCTTGCAATAAAAACGCATCGAAGCAGGGAATGCTTGGAAAATTCTTCCGAGACTGACTTTTGTTATTTCAAAATTGAAATATGCCTAATTCCTATGAAATAATCAATTAACCACGCGATTTTTTCCCTGGGTTTTACTCTATTTTAGATTTACTAGAAAAATGTTTATATGATGATTGCGTTTGCTTCTCACGAGTTCATTGAAAAGTTCAGTCGTAAAAGATCAAAAGACTAATTAGGCACCTGATGGCGAAAGTTTGATTGCATTTCGATCGCCGGTGTGAAAGAAATCATGGTCCTCTGGGGATTATGGTCTCCTTTCTAAACGGCCCTTACTGGCCCTGATTGTGTATAAGATGATAAGGGAAAGAGTTGTATTTAGGTCACCATATAAGTCAATGGAGAGAAGGACCATAATTTGATAGGACCTCCTACCCTTTTACACCGAACAGGATCTTAAGAGGTTCTGGACAAATCATTTGATTCTGGACTTGTCATATTTTTTTTCAACGAAATCACATCCAAGGGTTGAATTTTTATTAGCTATTTAGAGAGTGAGTCCTGCCTAGTATTAATTTCAATAAAAAGGTTAAAATAGAACCCTATTTGAGAGTCAATCTAATACTTACATTACATTGATAAATTAAGGCAAATCCTGAAATATTTTTAAAGTGCATTTTTTATGAAATATTATCCAGCAAGTATTTAGATGAAACGGTCTTATTTAAATACAAATCATAACATGATGATATTTTTCATGAAACATTTTTCAATGAAATTCAATTGAAGGGTCAAGATAAAACGAGCTAATTTAGGTGAAAACTCTTACATGATGATGTGTTTTCATAACTTCTTTCATAAAATTCCATCAAGGGGTGAAGATAAAATGATCGAATTTAAGTGATTTAGGATCACGAGGATATGTTTTCTTTGATATTTTCTATGAAATCCCATCCAATGGTCAAGGTAAAATTTTGATTTTGATTTGGTATTAGGCCACGTGTTCGAAAGATCCATATAAGGCCCATAGAACCATATAGGAACGTCATTTTAAATGTCACGTGATAGATCCATATAAGGCTTTTAGAACAATGTATGGAAAGATGAGGGGAAGCCCCTGACACCTGTTTCACGATTTTATCCGAACGTTGTTCGCATCATTTCGGTTTTTTATGCACTTCATTATTGTACCGAAGTTTGCCGATTCGATTCGTCGTATTTCGGAATCCTGGTGACAATTTTATACTCCATTGGAGTATTTTTGACCTACTTCTTATGACGGAAATTCCCGAACCTTGTTCGGATTAATCCGGATTTTCTGACCTACTTTATCTACCGAGATTTCACGAGTTAACATTCGTCTCATTTCAGAATTCTGGTGACAATTTTATACTCCATTGGAGTATTTTTGATCTACTTTTTCTGGATTTTGCTCTACTTATTATATCTTGACAACAAGCAAATCAAAAAGTTCGACATGAACGGGTCTCGATCAACTAACCTAGACAATGGAAGCCAGGCACGCTAACCATGAGGCCAACCAGCTACCGATATGAAAGAACGAAAGTATTATATATTTATACCGAGCGTCAATTCAAAATGATCCTCACTTAAATACGACTCGTCAGTTGTATCCAGAATAGTAGAACGCCTATGGCGCTAGTGAATAACCAAGTCCCAGGTGAGTGGTTCGTATCCCTCTGTGATATACTATTTTTGTTTTATTAAATACGACAGAAAGGAGCAAGGTGTAGGTTGAAAACAAGACGTTAGTTTGTTTCAAAACAGTTTGGAAACATTAATCTCTGATAATTTAAGGTTTTCCACTCCTGAAGGGCCTCAGGATCTATGAAATTCATTAATCAAGACAGTGTCACGCCCGGTGATCGTAAATATGGGACGGAGGGGGGGGGGAGCAGGCAATTTCTGCTAGGAAATTCAACAAATCTGGAAGATTTATTTATTCAAGAAAATGTTTACTATTGAATTGCTAAATTGATAGGCGCACGGTATGGTAGAATATGTTAGGTTTTCTGGGATTTTTTCTGAAACGATACGCATCTAAGGTATGAGATCTATTAAAAAAAGCGCAATGCCATCAACAGGGACAAATCAACGTTTTTGCTATAAATCAAGCAACAATGGTCTGGACGACCTGTAATAAATACTTGTAAGTGATGTTATCATAACTAAATTAATGTCATTGCTGAATTTATAAAATAAGTTTCCATACGTGAAATAAAAAATAATCGAAAATAATGAATTTGGGACGGAGGGGGGAGGGGACGGAGGGGGGGGGGAGCAATATGTATATAAGACATGATTAGAGATGTTTCGCGACTTTAAGTCCTTTTACTCCAAATGTACCCATTTTTCAGTCTCCAGGGGTATATCATCCAGTTTCTTACTAAGTTAATGAGTTCATTTTTCAAATACAAGAATTCGTGTGAAGTTGTTCCACTTTATAGAATTATTACTCCCCCCTCCGTCCCCTCCCCCCCTCCGTCCCATTTTAATTATTTTCGATTATTTTTTATTTTACGTAAATATATAATACTTTCGTTCTTTCATATCGGTAGCTCGTTGGCCTCATGGTTAGCGTGCCTGGCTTCCATTGTCTAGGTTAGTTGATCGAGACCCGTTCATGTCGAACTTTTTGATTTGCTTGTTGTCAAGATATAATAAGTAGGGCAAAATCCAGAAAAAGTAGATCAAAAATACTCCAATGGAGTATAAAATTGTCACCAGAATTCTGGAATGAGACGAATGTTAACTCGTGAAATCTCGGTAGATAAAGTAGGTCAGAAAATCCGGATTAATCCGAACAAGGTTCAGGAATTTCCGTCATAAGAAGTAGGTCAAAAATACTCCAATGGAGTATAAAATTGTCACCAGGATTCCGAAATACGACGAATCGAATCGGCAAACTTCGGTACAATAATGAAGTGCATAAAAAACCGAAATGATGCGAACAACGTTCGGATAAAATCGTGAAACAGGTGTCAGGGGCTTCCCCTCATCTTTCCTGAAATGGTTCTAAAAGCCTTATATGGATCTATCACGTGACATTCAAAATGACGTTCCTATATGGTTCTATGGGCCTTATATGGATCTTTCGAACACGTGACCTAATACCAAATCAAAATCAAAATTTTACCTTGACCATTGGATGGGATTTCATAGAAAATATCAAAGAAAACATATTCTTGTGATCCTTAAATCACTTAAATTCGATCATTTTATCTTCACCCCTTGGTGGAATTTTATGAAAGAAGTTACGAAAACACATCATCATGTAAGGGTTTTCACCTAAATTAGCTCGTTTTATCTTGACCCTTCAATTGAATTTCATTGAAAAATGTTTAATGAAAAATATCATCATGTTATGATTTGTATTTAAATAAGACCGTTTCATCTAAATACTTGCTGGATAATATTTCATAATAAAATGCACTTTAAAAATATTTCAGGATTTGCCTTTATTTATCAATGTAATGTAAGTATTAGATTGACTCTCAAATAGGGTTCTATTTTAACTTTTTGTATTGAAATTAATACTAGGCAGGACTCACTTTCTAAATAGCTAATAAAAATTTTACCCTTGGATGTGATTTCGTTGAAAAAAAATATGACAAGTCCAGAATCAAATGATTTGTCCAGAACCTCTTAAGATCCTGTTACCGGGATTTTACAAACGTATACAATCTAACAAACATCAGCGTTTGCAAAAATACGAAAATCACGTGTGTTCATAGCATAATAAAAAGTTACCTCAGTTAGTTTGCAATACAATTTCTTTAATTACTTGACCAGTAACGTATTATTCACCATTCATAGGGACATTATTCAATCTACTATATTCGGGCCGATATGCAATTAAACCTTGTCAACTTTGTTGAAACGCGTTTACTATACGATGTTGTAAGATACCCAGCGTCTGTTAAATCAACTTAAATCAAACTGAGACCGGGTCGATTTATTAAGACCGACCTAAACAAACATAAATAAATAAGAATAGATTATTCATTCTCAGTTGATGACATATTTCCCTGTGTATATAAACGCGTTATTTTGGGCCGATTTTGGGCCGATCTTGGCACTTTAGCGACATACATTTTCCCATCGGCCGAATCGGCCCAATGGCACTCAAAGGGTTAAGTAGCGATCGTGTTCTTGGGATCTTGATAACTTCCTATTTTAAGTTTTGGGTTGAAAGCAATGAGTATGTCGGACTTTCTCAAGTCCACATAATGAAACAATATCCCTTTATATTATTCCAATCGGAATTTGCATAAACTAACCAGTTTTTTTTATTGCAAAAAGAACTGTAATTAATAGCCTACATAAAAGCATCATGATGAATAAAACATTAAAGCATAGTACCCCACACAAGTTTTTGATAACAACTTTGACCCGTGATTTGAACACTCTATCCTTAACTATTTGTTATTAAATTTAGCACACATAAACTAGAGGAAATTTCCAACATTGGAAATTTTTTATTAAGCCATATGATTAATAATGGTTAAATGGCAGTAAGTTCAAAATGCTACACAGTTACCGGTGTTTTACCAAATTGCTACATTGTTTGAATGACTATGACGTTACAGCTGTACAGTACATTTACTTGTATAGAGTTAAGTTCATTAGAGTCTTCTGAGTACAGAAATGAAAGGATTTGCAAGTGGTGAGGCTGGCTCACCCAAGTAAAACATACACTATTCATAAGTACCATAAATACAGGACTGCTTTGAGATGAAATTCAATAAGATGAATATTGATATGAGATAAAAGTCAATAAAATTGTTAAAATGAACAATTCATAGAATGATTTTATGACATCAATTTGGTGAAAACCTATTAATGACACCCTTGATTTGATTACTTGTATTTTTATTGTTATTGAAGTAAAATAAAAACAAAAAATTTCCAATGTTGGAAATTTCCTCTAGTTTATGTGTGCTAAATTTAATAACAAATAGTCAAGGATAGAGTGTTCAAATCACGGGTCAAAGTTTTTATCAAAAACTTGTGTGGGGTACTATATAAACTCTATTGTTATCAAAATCCATAAATCCTCACCATATAAATATAGTTTTATTGATGACCCAAAACAGATATCAAGGGCGTAGCCAGCTTTCAGTCAGGGGGGAGGGGTGCGATCTCCAAAAAGATTTCGGTTTTCAGTCAGGAGGGTATGATTGTGGCATTTTAATACTCCTTTCTTCTTCTTTCTCAGCGTTTTATTTTTTTTATTGTTATGGGGGAGGTTGTGATCGCATCCCCCCCCCCCCTCCTGGCTACGCCTATGGATATTTTCTTACTTTCACGTTTACCCCGCCCCCTAATAATTGTTGCACCCCCTCTAAATATCAGACCCGTCAGGCAATGAGGCATGGATCAGGATACCCTGACTCCCAAGCTGTGCGACTTCTGGCAACCGCTACACCTATATTCCCGGGGAAAACTCTTTTAGAAATATTGTCAAATATGGTCGGGGAAGGAGGTGTGTGCATTGCGTGCGACCCTTCATCAGTTGTGTACCTTATTTTTGTATGAATTTCTTCCGAATAGTTATGCTAGAGGGGTTCTGATATTTATTTCTGTTTTCAAATGAAATAATTTCACCCTTGCCCGACTGACTTGTAGATAAAATCAAATAGCATGGAGATCAGATAATCAGATTGATTTGTATTTTCGCAATCAGATGAATTAACTTATTGTTTTCTCTGATTAAAAGGCGGTTTGAATTGCTACTTTTACAGGATTTGTAAATTCGCAATCAGACTGGCTTATTTTAATATTTAGTCAGTGCAAGAGGAGGGGACTATTAATGTAGAAAATTGTTTTGATTTCGACACTAACTGAATAATTTATCACAATTGTTAAATACACTAACAGAAACAGGTTTAAAAATGAGAATAGAGGCAAAAAAGTCTATTCATAAAATGTAATTAAAACCCGGGAATTAAAAGCAATTTTAGACTGTTAGATGATCTCTTCTGTAATCAAGGTGGTGTTGGTACACCTCCGCCGTTAGAAAAACAAAGACTAAGACAAAGACTATATAGCAATTAATCCTTTTGTAATCATTAAATGTTAGATTCTTATTATTTTGTTGGACAATGTTCAGATTTCTGACCAAGATTAAATCATTTATGTTTGTATTTAAAAAATAGTATTTCAGTCAGACAGACGTGCTAATGAGTTCGAAAAATACATTTGTCCATTTCCTCTCAAGAAGTTTTCAAAGGTAATCAAGTCGATTTGTTTCAGTGTTTAGCATTGTTTTTCATAACTTGACGCGTCCATGAACAGAATTACTTTGAAATGAGTTTTTATAATTTTAGCTTTTATACGGACATGCTTATTGTATAATTCTATATGAACGTTGTAGTTATGTGATGTAACATCGCCCCCCCCCCCCCCAATTACAGGTTTACACATTTGATCGGAATGCATTAACTTGCAATTAAAAGCAGTTTTAGACTAGGTGATGTTGGTACACTTCCGCATTTAAGAAAACAAAGACTAAGACAAAGAGAACTAAGCAATTAATCCTTTTGTTATCAATAAATGTTAGATTCTTATTTTTTGATTGGACAATATTAAGACTTCTGTCTCCGATTGTTATGCAGGTATGTGTATAAAATCATGTGAACAACATTATCGTGGAAACTCCCATCTTCATTCTCATAATGTCTTACAGCTATTTCGCAAATGACATAATCCTAAACAACATATGGACATAACGATAATATTACAGAACTGAGCGAAAAGAAAGGTGGAACAAATCAGATTAAGATATTTTATTTTTGAAATGCACAAAGGGCAACAGTTGAAGAACAAAAGTTAAAGGCGTTTTGAAATAGATCGTGCTTTTATATGATCCCCTTCTATCAAACCCTACCCTTTGCATTTGTTCGACTTCACTTCTTAAATGAGAGTTTCGTCTTCTCGTAGTTTATAATTAGACTCTGCACGCAGCGTAATAGTGCCCCTATTATCCATGTTCAGGGGCGTAGACAACTTTCAGTCGGGGGGGGGGGGTGCGATCGCCAAAAAACAATAACAGTTTTCAGTCGGGGGAGGGGGTTGCGATCGTGGCAAAAGCAAGCCAAAAGATGCAACTTCCTGCAAAATCTCTTCTTCTATTTCTTGGTTCTATTTTATTGGTTATGCACTGCAACCCCCCCCCCCCCCTGGCTACGCCTATGCCTGTTATATGTGTTTATCAACGACCCTACTTGTCAAATTAATAGAAACGAAAACTAAATTCTTTCATTACGCGAAAACCGTTGAAATATCTACCTGATTCGCTGGAATAGTCATTAGTCACATTATTTGAGAGCAAACAATTAGCATCTACTATAATATTTATTTTTCTATCCAATATACAACTGATATTGATATCTTTCCCCGGACAATGTGTTATCTCATGATCCGTTGACATCATCAACAATTTGATTTACCACAAGAGAGTAACCAACATTCCTTAATTAAAAAGTTGACATTTCTTGAATTTTATAGCAAAAACACTATGACACAATAACATCGAGGCAAAATCAAAACATGGTGTGGAAATAAAAGGCATACAAAATGGCCATTAAAATGAAATTCTTGTTCATAAAAGTATCAACTTTATTACATTGGACGCAAATACAAAGTATAGAATAAATAAAAATAACGTCTTCCCAATTACAATACGGATCAGTAAGTCAACAAATCTAACTGTTAAATAAACAAACTTAGCCCATGTCTGCAATTGTTCGTCTGCTGGTCAGAACTCGGTATCCTCTTCGGATAATCAATTTCTGTGACTACTGATGTCTTAAATAATTCATAAAGACGACGTTGTCTTTAAATAAGGATCTTTAATCAACAAACTGTAAATAAATAGCGTGAACCCGGGATCGTAGACAACAACATCGATACCTTGCTGTCCTCTGTTAAATCACGAAACCCGTTCCCTTAAATTTTTTACTAAGAGACTTATACATGCATAAGTTATCTATCAAATTATTTTTCTTTAAATATTAAATCTCGTCTAAGGTTGTTTTAATGATTAGTCTTCATCTAGATTCATTAATCATCACGATATTTATATATACATATTATGTAATAGACCTATCATATCACGTCCGTAGTTACAAAGTCAACTACATATTAATGCAATAGAATAAGACTCAATAATTAAAAAAATAAACCTCAGTATTCGGGCCTAAAAACACAGATAAGTGTATCAATACCAACGGGTAAGCTCAAATAACCTTCCAAATAAGTGTATCAATAATCAAAGATTGCGAGTACTAAGGACCGGGTAAGATGGTTGTAACATTGGTATTGCTAGTTATTAAACACGATTTTGTCTTGTGTTAAAGCTTTCAATGTTTTTCACAACCTAAATGTGAATGGAAAATATTTAGCGATTCATTTGTATGGGCGATTGGTCATAGGTTGGTGTTCCGATTTTATATGCAAGCTTAATCTCCCTAATGTTAAGATTAAGGTAAGAGTGTATGTTACTCATAACATTTTCTAAGGATAAAATTTCTTGAATTGATGAATATGCAAAAATTATTCTTAGCATATCATCCTTCATTTCATTATTTGAATAATCAATCTGGAGATATACTCAAATAAGGAAGTGTGTTATAACACATTCTCATATAGAAACATGTCCAATATTTTTTTTTCAGAAGCTGGATCAAAATATTTGTCTCACTATAATTATTGGCAAAGGTATGATGTGCTAAATTCTTGTATTTATGATTTCAGTAGCACTGTATACCTCGTGAATCATTAATGATAAACAACATACAGAAAACCTGTTCAAAGTAAATACTATAATAAGGGCATCAAAGAAATTATTATAAAGAGAGGTATCTAGAATTTTAGAAAGACTGTTAGCAAGCAAACGGCCAATCAAGCAATCGATCATGCAAATAAGCAAGCAAACAAACAACCTACCGTCCAAGCAACTAATTAACATAATTCGATAAGATTTAAATCAAACCTTGCGCACATTTGCTCCACGGTGGTCGTACTGCGGCCGGAGCTTCAAAAACTCTACATACTTGTCGAGAAAAGAATATATCGTACTATGGTATTCGGGGAAATTATCCTTTGAAAGTGTAACACAAAAATGAAAAACATTGGAGCATACATGTAGTTTAAATATACTTAAGGTCATAGAATCTAAGTCAGATTCTATATTCTGATTGCAGATTTGGAATTCCGCGAAAACTTTGCCTTATACACCCATTCCCATTTACAGGTATTTCATATATGCCTCCAATTTGTTCCTGTGCACCCCCGACGGTCCCAAATCATAAATGTAAATTGTCTTCAATAGGTTTCCCCCGTAATTTCACAGTGTCTATACGTACATGTATTTGAGTATTGCATCTTTATTGCACCTCTTCAGGGTCGTTACCAGCTAAATGAAAAACATCTTGAGCGTTTAAAATTGACAATTGTGGAATAAAATCGCATCATAAGTGCTGAAAACCTAAACTACATATTGTTGAAACTCCTTTGGGCAGGGGCACTTTTTGTGTTAAGTATGTATTAAAATAACTAACGATTCTTATCAGAGCGTCTGAGGACCAACATGACGCTGGCCTTTTCGGTTTTTAATTAGAAAATTGAGAAATGGGGCGGGGTGTAACAATCTTATTATATTTGCCTCTTGGTTTCTATTTTGAAATTAGGAATGAAATTTTCCTTTATCAACGATGGCAAATATTCTGAGAAAACATCAAAGTAACACATGTGGCATACATGATATGGGTAGATTTTCGTGAAATAAATTATGTTTTAATAAAAAAGATTATAACGGCTTAGGATTTAAAGAAGGTTTTAGATGAGGTGGCAGCAGTTTTCAATAAAGAGTCATCGTGCAGGGATGGTTCAACCATTGCTCTCAGAAATGTATCATCTAATGTAAAATCAGGCTTAGTGATTGTGTGGAATCAGATTTAGAATTTGATTGAATCGGGCTCGTTTTTTTAAAATCGCTCACATTAAATGTACATTTCAAGGCACTGAAGAAAAGAGCACTTCAAATAAAAAATTATAGTCCTAAAAAATCTAAAACCTCGGTTTCATGATCAACATCTCACCTTGGTTCAGACAGTTAATGAGTATTTGTTTAAATTACTGATCGGTGATATTGAATCGTTGGAATCATGCATAATCTGAACATGACTGTTCAAATAGTTTTTAAAATACTCAACTGTTGAAGATAAACAAAGGACAAGGTGCAATTATTGGCAAATATCCCTATGGTCAAAATGAATCATTCGTAGGTGTAACATGAAGAATAAAATGTCATATAATACTTTGGAAAATATTAAAGTGCTCGGACACACATAAGCTGAGATAGGGATCATTTCGTTCAGTAAGGTTGTATTGACTTACATGGGGCTGTACACCATTGACTTAACATGAGGATATCAGCAGATCCCAATAGAGGCCATTGGTTTCCATTGATTATCACAGAAATACCAAAAATACACTATGACCTGAATCGATTGCAAACTTAATAATTTCACAATACGACACAAATGGTTTATCTCATCAAATGTGCAAATATGAAGTTTGCAATCGATTCAGATCATACTTAAAATTAAAAGATTGTACATTTTTTCATCATTTTTTTCCCTACAAAATGGCTATAGAAAAATGCTCCAAAAACAACTTTTACACTTATCAAATATCATACAAGTTTGTAAAACCAAAGATTATACTATTATATTTCATTATGTAGTAACATATTTGGATAAGATGCAGGGATGCGTAGGATGTAAATGGATTTTGACAGACACAAAAATACTTCCTGGTTTGGAATCTATGCCTCTACACTTCATGATTGAATTATGACCCTTATAAGTGGCCTATACATCAATACAGTGCTGAATATAGGTCAACAAGATACTAGTGTGCATATAAATGTAATAATTGAAGCAGAATACTCATTTTGAAAAATCAGATGAATTATTTTTTCCCATGGGGAGATCCCAATGGCGGGTGTATAAGGTCCTTTCATTGTTTAACAATAAGTATTATTTCTAACAGTTGTCAATATAAGATTAAACTGCGTAACGTGTATGAACCACTATATGAAATAGAGAATATTGCTTTGTTATAAGCAGTGTCTATTTGTAAGAATCTCTTGTAATGTGCAGTAATCAGCAAAAATACTCAGCACATATAAACAGAGACAGTACAGAGACAATACTCGCTGCATATATGGAACACTCTGTATATTCAAGTATTGCTCCTCTTTATTTGTAGAACAGCACAAATAAGCACTGATTATACGTGGAGATAAGAATACTCAAATATATGCAAACGCAATACTCTGTAAGTGTGCAATATAGTCACACATTATAATTGCCTCGTTCTGACTATATTAAGCTATTTCTAAGTTGCTCTGCTCATTTTATAACTGAGCATACAAGTAAATAACGGACTATTTGTGCGACACAACTAAAGAATGTAAGTACCGTAGTTCTTTATGAATATGACTTTACCTGTGTATAATAAGCGACTACAGGATGGATTTCGAAATAATCTATTTTTACTATAATTGTGATTTTTCGACACCTTTTAAGTCACACCGGAAAAGAGAGATCTTCCTTGTAGTTATCAATAAGTTGCTAGTAAAGAATACTTGTGCAAACCCATGTTTTTAATGGAGATCGCCCCCCCCCCCGACGGAAAGCTGGCTACACCGCTAAACTTGTTATCTCTACTTTTAGAGTCAATGCAACGTAATTCTTCCTGAGAAGGTATTATAATTTAACAACCTGTTACCACCGTTCGTATTAAATCATGGATTATGCATAGGAATTCAATTGTTTACTTTTTCAAATCGCTGCTTTGTTTTCCACCCGGGATTTTCCATTCCCCATGATCAAAGCAAATGGTAGTCTAGACTCTTTTGGTCATGTTTTCGATTGCATTTAAAATCTGCACATCAATTCAGAACCATAAAATATAAATCACTGGAGCGACGTCCAACATCTTTTAATCCGCTTAATAAGTGATTCTTGCCTTTGAATTAAAGCCCATGTTAAATTCCTCCCGGTAAAGCCGGTATTTAGAAAAAAATATGACAGGTAATGGAATCGAAAGAAGATTTTATAGTGTTTATGTTTCAATCAGTGCTGATTTCATTGTCTTATATAACTCATTTACAGGAGTTTTGTATTCCCGATGCACTTGGTCATAGTTTGCCCGGGATAGTTTGTTAATAATAAATTGATTTAAGTTTGAATAGAAAAGAAAGATAGTATTCTAATCTGAATTTTAGGAACTGGGTTTCAAAAACCGGCTTTTTAACTTCAGTTTGAAACTGGCTTTTAATAACCCTGCTTTTTGAGAACTATAGATTGCAAATGCGGTTGCCTTCGTGTACTTTTCAATGTTTCGGTGCAGTTTTGTGAATCAAAATATCATTTTTTGATAACTTGATAATATGAGAATGAAGAGACAAAACCTGATCAGAGATACCCTTGTTTCGATTTTGAATTGGACCTCGCTTTGTTTTCCATTCCCAAATACATTCACAAAACTTTAATCCCTAATTATTCAATTCTTGCAAATGAGTTAAGTTCTCACTGATATTAATCCGTTTGTTATAGTTAAATGGATTAATTTCTATAGCCAGTTTTTCTAAATCCCTGTGCTACATTGTATAATAAAATTTCTTTTAAATTCAGAAATTAACAAATTATCTCTGAAGGAATGCAAAGGGTAGTTCAACATTTTAAGGATACAACTGAACAAGGTGGGCATGGATACCGGGAGGGGGGACTTTAGCTACATTATTATCAGATGTTTGGATTGTTCACTTCTAAGGATGCTATTTTAGCGAGTAATGCAATCAGACGGCTTGTGCACAATGGTGTTACCTATAATTAGTTCTGGGATGATTTTTAAATCCATGGGAAAGTAATATCTGAGATCAAGGCATTTGTTGAAATAAAATATTGAGAATTTTAATACCAATTACATTTTCAATGATTTCATTTAGCGTATTTGATGTGAGTTTATCTTCTGCTTTTTCTAGCATCTGGGGTCCTAGTAAATTATGATCCCGGGATTATGATGTAAAGTAAAAAAGGTTTTTGACTTGTAATACTAAATGTACGTGTACTTTGTCGAAATCTCTATCCCCGATTAAAGCTTTAATTATCGCAAAATAATAAAAAATGTATCAAAATATTGAAAACTCAGTATTACATGTCAAATGACAGCTCTTATTATGTGAAAATGTGAGTAAAATACACTACATCTGCAAATACATGTATGCAATCGCATTCAAACTTGATTGAATTGAATTTAAATTGATTGAATGTCTAAAAAGAGCTTTAATAATATGTTTTACTCAAATCATGGTGAATGTCTTTCGAAACATTTGATTGCAACCCATATTTCAGTTTGGAACAAAATACTCAATCAGCGGCCGATGAATCGCGGCAAATGTGACCCAGACATTAGCGAGGAAAATACATTTGACCCAATAATCCACTGCTGAATCCCCATATAGATAATATACACCAAGGCCTACACATATATAAAATAAGGGTCCGAACAAATATTTTACAACTAGATAAGCCATTTATCTGATTAAATTATGTCTATCAATCTCTTGATTGCAGATTATTTAAAAGAGATACATGTATTATGTCGGGAGGGGGTCAAGGATCTTGACGCAAGATTAATACAATTCTTAAATCATCAGAATGTCATTCAGATTTACTATGAATAAGCTTGTTATTTGAATTAAAACTGAATACATCAAAAATGGAATTATTAGTTTGTTGTTTGTATTAGGTAATTCTATACAAATCACAAATACCATTCAAAACAATTCCTGGTTTCAACTATCAAGGTGCTTCCCCAAACATCCGGCCACTATGTGCAATTATGTCAGGTAATTAGTAATTGTTTATGTTTAGATTACTTATTAGAGATGTCAAATCATGGGTTCATCAAAACAGCATTATGACTGTTCAATAGCAGCAAAATGTCGCAGAATTTAGTATTTTATGTTTTAACAATATCTTTTGTTATTGAATAACTAAAAATGAGGGGGTGGATATTGAGCAAGCTGCATGTCTCCGAGCTATGATGCGCAAGTAATAATCGTACGTGACACGCACACAGGTGGTTGACAGGGAAACATTAAGCTTGCCAAATGACCAATGTCTGTTAAGTAGTAAATAATCATAAAGCCATACTGTGAGAATGTCTACACATTGGAGCAATCATGGGCTTTTGATTAGAAGCCCATGGCGCAATTTAGCCAGTCAGCCATTTGCTCCACGCCAGACCCAGGAACACGACGAAGCCTCTCGTAAGTGAAACTTTAGCTTGCTTTTTATTTCCCTTAATGGATAGATGATTGAGTTTGATAATGAAAAAACACAATAAAGACACCTTGTTGTAAACATAAGATTTGGCATTGATCTTGATAATTTAATAAATTGATTGTCTTGGAAGGTCCATGATACTGTATGGCTGAACAGTATGCTATAAAGTAATGTCTTTGTATCATTGAATAAAATACACAGCAGTGTCTTTGTATCTTCAGAGGAGTGTCTTCAGAGCAGTGTCTTTGTATGCAGTGTCAAATTTCCCGCAAAATAGAATTCATGTGATAGCTGAATTTACATAGATATTGAGAAACGTGTAGAAGACACTAGGATGAAGAAGAAAGGAGTTTGAATGGAGAAAGCAGAATTCGATATCGTACGAGAATTTGCTACCCGAAGACAGGCCATATCTTGCTACAAAAAACACAGGTTTCAAGATTGAGCAATATGCGTACATTGATTTGGAGCATTAGTTCGCACCATTTTAAAGATAGAAATATAATGCTACATCATGTACAATGCAATGTAAATATATTCATTTAGCAGTATACAGGTTTGGCCAAAACATAATGAGTAAATCCATTTAAAAGTAAAATCATTATTAGGCTTATCATTCGAGAGAGAATATAATTTTCAATGATTTGAAATAGGCATTCATATTTTTGCCTACAATAATTATGTATCATTTAAAGGAAGAAATATAATTACAGTTCAATGTAAATATGTCTATATATGTATCAAGCGATATGAAAGGTGGATCAAAACATTCCCATCTTCAAGCGATATTATTTCACGGGGCTAATAAGTTGTAACAATGATTTTCTCCCTATATCATGACATGTATACTGTTTGAAGTTATTACTTATAGAGGTCGTCTCATTGGCTTACTCTGTAGATAGAAATCTAAAGAAATTTAAAATAAATTGTAAAAAACGTAAAAGCTGTTTATGTGCATTTTTTTCAAATCTCTTACCCCAAAAAACAAGTACAGTAAACCAAACCTATAGCTACGTGTACAACACTCAAATGCTCATAAATAGGAATTTACATTAACAGATGTTTATGCCCAATTCACAAAACAGCGTCTACCAGTCCTCCTAAATAAGCAAGAATATGTCAAATATACCGATCTTGACTCTATATATGCTAATGTAGTTAGTTTATATTCTTGTGCATGTCTCAATATACTCACATGCTGCATATTACTTATCTCAAAATATGCAGAAATACTCATGAAAAGTGGCATATATGCAGATCATATGCAAATATAATCAGTTTTAATTTTTATATATATCTAGTATACTCAACTGCTTATATTTGTCTATCCCAAATAAGCAGGTATATGCAGCTTCAGCGCTGCATATAATCACAAGTAAACAGCAAATATGCAAAGTTTGTCTGAATATAAGCAAATATACTCAGTGACAGTACCCGTATATGCAGTCAGTATTCTCCGTGGATGTTTGTTATATGCAGCTGCATATATGTGTGTTCCATATATGCAGTTATTGTCTGCGTTCTGTCAGTGATGATTACTGGTTATAACACGCAATTTGAAGCAAATAACCACTAGAATTGCTCGTTATTTGCAAGCAATATTCGTTATTTTATACAGTGAACGTGTTAATGTTACGCTGTATTTCGAGTTATAATTCATGACCAAAAATTAACACAACGCTTTTGTAATACCAGTTATGTACTGCCTTTTGTATTCTAAAAAAATGATTAATTATAAATATTAAAGTAACATTAAAGTATTGTGAAATGTGAATAAAATATACAACTAGTCTGTGAATCAAGGTCGTCTCCCCGATGCTGTATCATGTTTACGTAAGAAAAACGTAATCGCAATGAGAGAGTTAATTAGTATTTGCTTTGCCTAGAATTTTGATCAAAGAAAAAATCGTGGGAATCAATGAAATGACTTTTATGTTTGTTGATTTGAATGAAAATGGTAGTCCATGGTCTGAAATCTCTAGGACGTCTAATAAAGGAGCTGGTAGCACACTATAGCGCAGCTATATTTGACCTTACATTAACATACCTACATATGTCCCCTAATAATTGTTATTATAACCGTTCAATATACTTCCGGCTTTTAAGCTGAATAATGCCTGCCATTAACAGAGGTCAAAAAATCACCAAAAAATAAAATCCCAATTTTTCACAATTTGGAGTAAACAATGCAACAGAAAAAAAATACAAAATGATTTAAATATATTATTTAGGTTTCTAAGCTATAAGTTTCAGGTTATTTTTCTTATCAATACCCAAAAATGTGTAATCAGTGTATCGACGTTTTGTATTGTTTCTCTGGAATTAATAAGATAAATGGTGCAAATGAGTCACTTTTATATTGGGATGACATGTTTAAATTATGCTAGTTTTTCACAAAAGGGGTCTCAATACGTTTTGAGATATGGACTTTTATTCAGCGGTGAAAATTATCAATAAAGGCGGGCCTATTGCTCTTCCTTGACTAATTGGGACTACAGATAAAATTCTATTTCCCGTATTTAGATATAGCTCAGTTGCTTATAAAACAACCATCAAAACTTGATCGAATTCATGAATAATTGAGAAAAATCGTTATCATTATCTTCTTAAATTTTGATTGTATCCAGCGGTAAGGTCAAAGAACAAACAGCCATCAGAAAACTTGATGAAAGCCACAAGTAACGTCGAGGAAGAATTTCAAGGCGTTCAATTGCATATGACTCTAATTGATTATTAGACATGCCCTTGGAATATATGAGCATTCCAATACCTCTGTAACATTTAATTAGATATAAATCTTGCCTATTTGTTATTGTATTATGTTTTGTGAAACATGAACAATAATTTGTTGTTAGACCCCTTGCGATTATATGGAAAAATTCTGGTAGTAAAATGTTTTAAATAGTAAGAAAACTAATATGTTCCCAATCATAAATTACCTAAATATTCCACATAATTTTGTTGAATCGGCTTGGCTCATATTTGAAAAATCAAACAAAATCTGAAAAACACACTTGCATAATTACACAAATTCAACACCGACATCTACAGTAAAATTAAATAGTTTATTTTTAAATTATGATGATTCATTTGTGTTCATATGCTTAGAATAACGGTCTGTGTCTTATAAAATGTATAAAAGTTCAAATCAAAATATTTACGATTTTTGACCCCTTATGATAAAAGACATTTTTCGACCCTAAAGCCGGAAGTTTTTTCAGCAAATGGTATTTCAAAAGAATCAAGACATGTACATCTTCATAAATATTGCTTCAAATGTTGCTGCGCTATAATGTGCTACGGATCCTTCATATTCGGAAGTCATACCATGGACTATGGGGGGGGGGCGGACCACACCTTATGAATTCATTTATTTGACTGATTTATCAAAATTAAAATGTGCATTAGCTAAAATATGTATTAGGTTTTTGTTATGGAAATATGTACGCACAAATACCTGGAGATGAAATATTATTCAATTCAGATGGACATGTTGTTAAGCCATGATGGATTTGTATTAAGATATTTGTTTTTTTAATTAGTCTACATAATACTGAAGTTGTCGGAAATTGTGCGAATAACCTTGCACGCCTTTACACTGTGCGTACCAAGACGTGAAAAGGCGTTTCAAGCGTGATTCATCGTGTGCTAAGAGGTGTCAAAACTAGGAACACCTAAACACCCAGTATGTCAAAAGCTGTATCTAGGCGTGCCAAGTCTTGTTATTCATTTGTCACGCAGTGGTCTCAGAGTAATAATAGATGGCGCGTAATTTGGAAAATTATTATTTAGTATCCAATCTGAAGTTATCTTATCCGTTTTAGATACCGTATTTGTTATTACTTCTTATTACAGTTTAGTAAATCATGTTTCTCGTTGTGTGACTAGCTTCCCCCCCCCTCCCCACATTTAACCCCCCCCCCAGTAGTAACATCAAGAGTTATATGTGTTTTCAAGAAATGCTTAATATGAATTATGGCAATAGAAATACAGTATAATTGTATCTCATAAGTTAAGCTCCTTAGAAAATCATGGTAGTATTACAATTATGAGGGCAAAGCCCATTTTTATCACATTTGCATTGTAATTGTATGGTTTTGACACGTTCCAGTAATGTAAATTGCAATATCCTATATATTGAGATAAATCAGAACTTATTCACCTCGAGAGCCATGTTAGATTTTGAAACTTATGGCTCTCAAACGGGGAAGTGAACAGCTGATTAATAGTGACCTTTGAAATCGAATTAAGTCGAGCTGCGGCTTACTTTTGGTCTCTAACTGAGTCTTACATCAGTATCATCAATCTGTGTAAGTATTGGAGCGCTGAAGTACTTCCTTTTCGATCAAGACTTGGAATTGTTAGTCGAGTGAATGTTTTTACTGCCACATTCCAATATGGCGTTTTCTGCTCGGACATTTTCGTAAATCTCCGGAGGTTTTCCGAACCTAACTAATTCTCGAAATTCATTTCGTTCGTAGCGTATCTCGCTCCTAGCAAACCGCCATATTGGAAATAGGTCTTAAAAAACATTCACTCGATGAACAATTTACAAGTCTTGATCGAAAAAGAAGTATTTTGGCGCTCTAATACTTACACGGATTGATGATACTGATGTAAGACACAGTTAGAGACCAAAAGTAAGCCGCGGATCGACTTAATTCGATTTCAAAGGTCACAATCTTTCAGCTGTCCAAATGCTCTGTGGGAAAGCTATTATATCAAAATCCAAATAGCTTTCGCAGGAAGTAAATCAGAACAAGATCCAAAATATGTACCACATGTAACTAAAACTTAATATATGACATTAATATAAGGCTGGTTACCTCTACCCCCCACTGTACCCCCCCCATCCCTAGCTTGATGTAATACTTACAATACTTGTATGTATATATCTACCAGAATTGCTTGGTATAGATTATGGTAATAGAAGTACATTATAATTGTATCTCACGTCAACTTAAAATCTGTATTGATAGGGAATGGTAATCATCTTATATTACAAGGGCGGTGCCCATTTTTGATGACCTAATGTAATTGTATGGTCTTTGACACTTACCAATCAAACCTGGGTATCATTTTAGATAAAAAAAACTAACCTTTAAAGAGCATATAGATGAATTAATAAAACTGTCTCAAGCTTTGCTAAACCCTTTTAAAAGGTTGACTCATGTATTAAGATGTAAACACTAGAAACCATTTATAATGCCTTTATTTTGAGTCGAATTGACTATGGCGATATCTTATATTCTAGTGCTCCTGAATTATCTTTGATTAGGTTAAACAGACTTCAATATAATGCAGCTTGTTTTATAACTGGCGCTTTGCACGGCTCTAACACTGAGAAGGTGATAGATATTTTAAATTGGACAAAGTTACCAGATAGAAGAAAATCTCATTTATATACCTTTCTTTTCAAAAGCAGACATAATTTAATAGCACCATATGTAAGTCAGGCTTTCAATGGTTGCAGAAATATTCCAACTCAAACTCTAAGAGCTTTCAGAGCTTTTCGTAAATTGACAATACTGTTATTTGTAACCTAGTCAATTTTTACTATTGCATTATTAGTCCATTTGTCATTTTTTGAACGTATGAATATTTAAAAGTATGATGGTATGGTGTAAATACTATTATTGGGGATTATTGGAGTGATTTAGCTGGGTTGCCAAAAAATAACTCTGGGGAAAAATTTTGTATCTATTACCATGGTAACATACCAGGTATATGGTGGTATTCCAATGCTAAGTCAATAGCCAACGCCATGTTAAGTGATTGCACCCCTCCCTAATCAGCCTATATAATTTTTTCCCCAAACAAACTTTTTTGGCAACCCATTTAAATCACTTCAGAAAACCCTTATTATCATAAATCGACCATAAAACATCGTACTTTTAACAATTTCTAGGTTCACTATTGAATGTATAGGGGTGACAAATGGACTATATTGTATACATGATATATATATATGAAATAAATGATTATTAAAAAAATCATGTGAATAACAATATCCATTATATTGTTATTCATAATGTAATAATGTCTAAACTGTCCTGATACTTTTTAGAGTACTAACATGTTCTGATATCTGTTGATTTGAAAAAATGCGCATTCTATATGATGTACAGGTACGGGTTTTACAAAAATTATGGATTTTTTCAACAAAGATCATGGTTTCCACGACAACCATTAATGACAGATCATTGGAACTCTGCATACTAATCAAAAATAATATTAACAACTTCCAGTAAAATTACTGTGATGATTAAGGATCAACTGAAAAAGTTATTCAAGGATAATAAAGTTCCCCCTGTTATTTTCTATATCAGGGTCAAAAACCCTACTTTGGCCACTTTCGCCCCGGATATGGAGCGTCAGACAAACAATTCTTAAGTATCACTTAAAAATACATAAGAAACAAGTAATTTCTATTCGTTCACTGGTAAAAACACTTTTGGGTGCTAGCTTACTACATATATCCTGCCTGATCCTATCCTATCCCTCCTGCCTATTCTTCATTTCTATCTTTCCTATCGTATCGTCCCTTCCTATTTTATCCTATCCTATCCTATCCTTATTTCCAATTATATCCTATTGTTCCTTCCCATTCTATCCTATTATTTTTATCTATCCTTCCTTCCTATTCTATCCTATCCTTCATAACCTTCCTTCTTATTCTAACAGGATCTTAAGAGGTTCTGGACAAATCATTTGATTCTGGACTTGTCATATTTTTTTTTCAACGAAATCACATCCAAGGGTTGATTTTGTATTAGCTATTTAGAGAGTGGGTCCTGCCTAGTATTAATTTCAATAAAAAAATTAAAATAGAACCTATTTGAGAGTCAATCTAATACTTACATTACATTGATAAATTAAGGCAAATCCTGAAATATTTTTAAAGTGCATTTTTTATGAAATATTATCCAGCAAGTATTTAGATGAAACGGTCTTATTTAAATACAAATCATAACATGATGATATTTTTCATGAAACATTTTTCAATGAAATTCAATTGAAGGGTCAAGATAAAACGAGCTAATTTAGGTGAAAACCCTTACATGATGATGTGTTTTCATAACTTCTTTCATAAAATTCCATCAAGGGGTGAAGATAAAATGATCGAATTTAAGTGATTTAAGGATCACGAGAATATGTTTTCTTTGATATTTTCTATGAAATCCCATCCAATGGTCAAGATAAAATTTTGATTTTGATTTGGTATTAGGTCACGTGTTCGAAAGATCCATATAAGGCCCATAGAACCATATAGGAACGTCATTTTGAAGGTCACGTGATAGATCCATATAAGGCTTTAAGAACCATGTCGGGAAAGATGAGGGGAAGCCCCTGACACCTGTTTCACGATTTTGATTTTGATTTGGTATTAGGTCACGTGTTCGAAAGATCCATATAAGGCCCATAGAACCATATAGGAACGTCATTTTGAATGTCACGTGATAGATCCATATAAGGCTTTAAGAACCATGTCGGGAAAGATGAGGGGAAGCCCCTGACACCTGTTTCACGATTTTGATTTTGATTTGGTATTAGGTCACGTGTTCGAAAGATCCATATAAGGCCCATAGAACCATATTGGAACGTCATTTTGAATGTCACGTGATAGATCCATATAAGGCTTTAAGAACCATGTCGGGAAAGATGAGGGGAAGCCCCTGACACCTGTCATTTCGGTTTTTATGCACTTCATTATTGTACCGAAGTTTGCCGATTCGATTCGTCGTATTTCGGAATCCTGGTGACAATTTTATACTCCATTGGAGTATTTTTGACCTACTTCTTATGACGGAAATTCCCGAACCTTGTTCGGATTAATCCGGATTTTCTGACCTACTTTATCTACCGAGATTTCACGAGTTAACATTCGTCTCATTCCGGAATCCTGGTGACAATTTTATACTCCATTGGACTATTTTTGATCTACTTTTTCTGGATTTTGCCCTACTTATTATATCTTGACAACAAGCAAATCAAAAAGTTCGACATGAACGGGTCTCGATCAACTAACCTAGACAATGGAAGCCAGGCACGCTAACCATGAGGCCAACGAGCTACCGATATGAAAGAACAAAAGTATTATATATTTATACCGAGCGTCAATTCAAAATGATCCTCACTTTTGTCTCCACTTAAATACGACTCGTCAGTTGTATCCAGAATAGTAGAACGCCTATGGCGCTAGTGAATCATTACATGAAATCTGCATTCTTCTGGGTTTAATCTGGGTTTGTATTGTCTTATTGGGGCTTTTCGACTTTAAAACAAACCCTACCTAAATGGATTGTGTCTCGGGAACGATTTTGTAAATAGTTATTATAAACAATTCTGAAAGAATATCACATATTTTTGTCTTCCCGATTTCAGTCATGAATTACGTCAATTTATCATGCAAACATTGGGTAGACGTTGTCATAACCGGATGCCCGAACGTGTCAGGAACATATAGATACTCGAATGATGTTGATTGAACATCAGGGTGCAGAGAAATCGTAATTTTACTGAGTGGCTTCACGAAAAAATAAGCAGCACTTTAGGCCACCTTTAATACAACTAGTCAGTTGTATCCAGTTGGAATCCCAGCGTAATTTTTTTGATTATATGGTTGTGCTTTGATTTTACGCTGAAAACATTTATAACTACTTCAACTTTATATTAAAACATTTATTATCTTTTCAGTTGTATTAAAATGTAAAATATGATATATATAGAGGTTATTTAATGGGAGGGATGGAATATGGATTTTATTCCGAGGGAAAATATGATATTGGCCAAGGAAAATATCATATTGACCGAGGGCGATAGCCCGAGTGTCAATATGATATTTTCTGAGGCCAATATCATTAGAGGTCGCAACGGTACTGAAAACCAGTACCGGTAACCGTCACGCTAATAACCGCACCGTTACCGAAATACCGGTAAAAATATGTAAGATAAAATGCCAATGCGCTGCCACCCCCACTTTGTTCCTAACTCTCTCCGTAGCTTCTCAAGTCTATATGCATACATGGTGCAAGACCGATGTGAACCCATACTGATGAACTTCACGAAATAGTATGTAACTATCTTACGAATCAAGATGTATTTTTAGTTTTAAATTAAATGTATTACACATTTCAAACCATTTCTTAACTGTATCAATAAGCGACATAGAGTATACATGGGGGTGGGGTAGGTAAAATAGATTTTGAACAATATTGGACAGCTATTTGTCATCAGCATCCAAGATTATTGACTGTCTTGAGTTCTGGAAAGTAAACAGAGGAAAATATCCTGATGTGGCGAGTTTGGCTGAACCATATCATGCTATTCCTTCCTGCGTCATCCGTGTCAAGTGAACGTCAGTTCAGTGCAGCAACCTGAGGTTGTCAATGCCTTGTTGTTTGTAAATGACTATTACAAACATAATTCAGTTTCTGCATCTGACGTTGACACTACAACTACACCGGAACTGCCAAACATAACTACAACCAAATCTAAGCATGAAGCTACTACACCCGAACTGCCAAACATGGAAATCACACCTGAACTGCCAAACATGGACATCTAAATTTCTATGTAAATGTACGCATCGTGAAAGTGGAAATTAAACGAAATAATTAAAAAAAGACGTGTCTTTTATTTCCCCGGGGATTATCGTCGGTTAACCGGTTAATAATTTCAATACCAGTAAATGCTCAATTCCGTACCGAAACCGTATAACCGGAATTACCGTCAGCCTCTAAATATCATATTTTCTCAAGGAATAAATCCATATTCCATCACGACCATCAATAACCTATTTATTTCATAATATTTTTTTTCAATTTTTGTATGTCATTTTGTATATTTTATTTTATTATTTTATTTTTTTTTCTGATACGGGATTTTTGCTGATACGGGATCCAATACGGGATCTGATACGGGATTTTGGCTGATACGGGATCTGATACGGGATTTTTCAAATAACACTTTTATTCCCTGTTATCTTCCCAGGGAAAACATGTTATTATGGAATAAATCAGCTTATTGCTTTCTGGAGAACAGTCAAGGTTTAAATTTGGTACAATGAATCGGACACTCATGTAAATCGACATGGTTATAACATTGAACTCAATGCAGTAAATTAGTTATTTATCTATGAATCACAGCGGGATTGGTTTCATGTTATATGATTGCCAACTCTGGCGGTTTTTTTGTAAATGCTTTTGACCGCAGTAAATGTGAAACTGATACAGTATTATTCAATTGTTTTATGTCTTGGTCACATTTGCTCCGATTTTCACTACGGCGCCCGGCTGATTGAGTATTGTGTTCAGAAATGTATTAAATTTTGAACAAAATACTCGCAGCAAATGTGATCCAGGCATTACACAGCGGTATTTCGAACATACTATTGTTGCTTAACCACGACCTAGCCAATTTTAAAATCATACTCCTTATTTAAATCCAACGATAGGAGCTCATGGAAAGTATACATTTTAACTTTTATACATCTTTACAAATACTAGAAATCTACATGTTCGAGTGGATCACGAAGGGTCCCCATATAGCAGCAGCCTCCATAAAATGCAAAATACCTGTATTGATAACTTGACTTTGACTGATTTTGAATTGAGATGAACTTGTTGAAACCTCGTGAAACGCCAGATACGAGTACCTAGATGTGACCTTGAAATAACGTTGGTCAATACACATTGACTTTGACCTTAGGTCACCTAATCATGTGTCGTCAAGGGTCATTGTAGCCATCAAGGTCCTTTCAACGCCAAATACTTAGATATTAATTTTTGATCTTGAAACAAACTTGACCCAGTTACATTGGCCTTGAACTCAGTTCACCTAATCGTTGGTTGCCAAGGGTCACAGCAGCCCAAAGGACTTTAAATCACCAAATACATAGATATTGATATTTTACATAGGAATGACCTTGACTTCAAGTCACCTAATCATGCCTCATCAAGGGTCGAATATCAGACCAAGGGTAAAAAACGCGTAAACCTAGATATTGACATTTTAAAGAGAGAATCGGATCTAGCAAGCAGTCTAACAAAAAATTGTTTCAATTTTAGAATATTTCTGGCTTATGTCATTCCTTTTCATGTCTATTATCTAAAAATCCCAAAACTGCACACTTTATTTCAGGAAAACTAAAGAGTTTACAACAATGACTTTTGTATATTTCTTCTATAAGAATGGTTACTTATTATTTACAATTTTGCACTTTTAATCTATTATAACTTCATCAATTTCTAACATATCGTAAATATTTTGTGAGATATTGTATTTGAGATTGTAAGGAATAGATAAGTACGTCAATTGTACATGTTGCTTGTAATTTTGTCACCTCCATATATCTGATTCTGCCTTTAACCTAGAATGACTTTGACCTCTGACCTTAGTAGAACGCTCACTGGCCCATCAAGTATGAGGGCAAAAGGAGATGTCGAGACCTACTATAAAAGCATGTTTGGTCTGTCTGTCATTTTGTCTGTCTGTCGGGACATCTCCTTCTACACCATTTAACCTTAGTAAGTTGGTCTCCGAAGGTCAGAGGTAAGTTCATTCAAAGGTAAACGATCAATGTCTAGGTATTTGGCGTTTGATGATACTATGGCCCTTGGCGAATTATGATTAGATGAACCGAGGTCAACATTAATGTTTCTTGTACAAGGTCATCCCAAGGTCAAAGATAAATATTTAGGTATTTTACGTTTCGAGACCTTTGGACAAATTCGATTCAATTCAAGAATCGGTCAAGGTCAAAAAATCAATATACAGGTATTTTGTATTTTTTTTGTAACGATGTATTAAAGTTTAAATGTATACAGAGATAAAATAGGTTAGCTCCTATCGTTTCCTTGTGTATACGTTTATGTCTCTGCGTAATAACGCAGATGCGAGCAGGTAGTTACCAATCTCACCACAATGTGGCTCGTTCGGGTCAGATAGCATGGCGGGTATGGTAGAAAGTTCCCTTTAACTTAAAGTACATCTGTTTTCGTGGTTCAATTTTCATATCACCCTTAAAATGTATCTAATAGCAATGCAAATTAAAATATGTCCAGTGAACGAAAATGCAATACAAGAATAGATATTTCACTTTTTGTGATTTTGTAACAATGGGGTTATTTTTAGTATATGTAACATGGTCATTTTCACATTTTATATTATTACTGTTCATATTAATCAATCCCTATTCATCTCAATATAACAGGTCCCTAAGTAGGTTGTTTGCAGTTTTACTCTTTTAATACCATGTTCACTTTTATTGAAACCAGTTATTCAACTATGCAAACTGTGTCAGTTTTATATATCTATTGTTCCCTTATATGGTCTTTCTCACTCACATGTAGCTGAGTTTGCATTGGGTGTTGGCTTGTCAGTAGTTGTTGTAAGAGTTCATTTTGTACATTACAGAGCATTGTATTTTGAACATTGAAGTTTGAAATATACTATTTTATATATATTTTAATTTGAAGTTCGAGTTATTTTATTGCCACCCACGGGCCTTCCACACGCCCATTTACATATAACGCATTGAAACAACTTTAAAAAGTGAGCAATGTCAGTGTTGTGATAATAACGCCCCTCATACCTATTTATTACAGGTCGTGTAGACCATTGTTGCCTGATTTATAGCAAAAACATTGACGTTTGCACGTTGATGATGATGATGATGATGCGCCTTTTATAATAGATCTCATATCTTAGAAGCGTATCAGTTCAAAAAAATACTAGAAGACCTTACATATTTTGCCACGCACTGCGCCTATTCATTTGGCAATTCAGTTGTAAAGTTTATCTTGAAAAAAATAAATCTTCCAAATTTGTTGAGTTTTCTTGCAGAAATCGCCTACCCCCCTCCATCCATTTTGTATGATCACCGGGCGTGATTTTAGAGTTTATTGCACTGTATATCAATTTTCTTTTCCTATCGAAATTATATAAAACGTGCTCCTCTGAATCAATATAGATGCTCCACAGGCGTAACAACCCCAAGACTTCACTATAATGGACGAATAAAGAAGTATAAAAATGCCCATCTGAATTTTGTTATATTTATTCTCCTTGGGAAGACAGAAAATGGCCTTGAACCTAGATTGCACGCGCGATCTGAAGTAGGCCTACGTGCAATGTATTTCTGATGTACAAGAATAATCTAATTGTACATTCCGTATTGCACCAATCAATCGAAATATTGTAAAACAAGCATATTTCTAAATTGAGTAAAAGGAAGTGTTTTAATAATAATAATAATATCAATATATATATAATTTGCGCAAACTTTCAAATTTCTGTCATGATCATGAAGTTGTTGTGTGATCAAAATAAGCTCAGTTTCATCACAAGGGCGCCGGGGATTAGTATTGTGTTAAAAATTAAATCCACATAATACTCCCATCGCCAAGGCCCTGATACAGTGTGAATCTGACCTTATGTAAGCGAGGTATTATATTGGGCGTGTTCACTCAGGTGTTGTAATAATCGCTCGCGAATCGCAGCTCTGTCACGGTGAATAGAGGAGACACGACTCGAATTCAAATTAGTTTTAGCCTACTTCAAACGTATTCCGAGTGAACACAATCAGGGGGCCCAAACATTGTGAACAATTTATTCACAATTACAGGAGTGGGCGTGATAAGCTCTACTCAAAATGTATTCTGAGTGAACTCAACATGGGGGCCTCAACATCGTAAATTATTCATTCATAATTACAGGAGTGAACGTAACCAGCTCTATATTCATGTAGTCTAATGTGCCTATGTAGACGTCATCGTAGGCTCATGAATATAGAGTTCAATTGATCGAAACCGAAACAACACGTTCACTGAAGTGTGATTTATTAAGAACAACAAACGATTATTTGTATTTTTATATTCTAATTCATTTTCTTATGCTATGATGAAGTTTATTCAACGGGAGTCGCAATTATTTATATATACCGTACAATAAACACTTTCGAGTCGGATTTTCAAAATCTATAAGTTGGACTCCCTTTATAGAAGCTTTGAACTGAATTTGCACTGCTTAATGCTGAAATTTTATTGTTTATCCATACATTTTAAGAAAAAAAGTATAAAAAAGATGTTAAGCCAAACGTTGCCCTAAAAATTCAGAAATGTAAAAAATCAATCCAATCTGTGCTAGCGATTCATAGGGCGAGCCATTGGGATATTTCCAGGGTTCGTACACACCTGTAAATGTCAGGGAAATTGACTTGATTTTCCAAGTGCTGGAAATGTCAGGTAATTTTAAAATTAGGTCAAAAGGGCCAAAGATGACCGGGAATTTTGAAACGGTAGATATGTCAGGGAAATGTCAGGGAAATTTGTATCAGTGTTGAAAAAATAATGTTCCAGAAAAAAAAATTAGGACTATGACAGGATATCAATAAAATCCAAAATGTAATATTTGGTTGATTCCACAGGCTAAAGTATGAAAACGTATTACATATATCTAGAAATTTTACACTGTCTTGATTAATGAATTTCATAGATCTAGAGGCCCTTCCACTGTGCCAAAAAGGTTATATAGTAATAATATCTCCTGTTAACTATGCTCTAATATCAACTGTCATAGTGTGAAATATCTCCCGTATCTCCCGTGTTGTAGAGACACAACCTATACCAAGAGATTTGGCGGACAACTAGTATAGTTAGTACTTATTTTCAACTCTACGAAATATGACCTAATATAGGCTGCGTTATATATCCAGGCTAACAAATAGTTTGCCTACCACTCTATTGGACCTATAGAACCAGACATACCCGCCGATTCTATGGAAAACAGATTCTTCTGGCCTATTTCAGGATATACTATTAAATCAGAGCTCTAAAAACCGGAGATACGCTAACTATACCAAATGACGTCATCGTTTCTTATTTCTTTAACTTATCTGGCTTATTAATGATTGACAATGCACTGTCAGCGTTAAGTAATTAAACAAACAAAATAAAACTGATAGATTCACTTTATACACATTATTTAGTCAGATATAGTATTAATAATAGAGATGATTTTTATCATTAACACTTGATGAAATCGATTTGGTCATATTTATCAATCCAAACTGATGATTGTAGTTTATTTAGAATTTTTTCTATTCAAAAAAATATCATTTTCTAGTATTTTCCAATCTAAGCCGAAAATATCAAATTGCATTATTTTGATTGTTCTATTTCTATTTGAAAAATATTTACAAAATAAATATTTTAGAAGAAAGAAAGAAATTTAATTTGATTTAAATTAATGTAAACAATGGAGTAAAAAATGTTAAGAAAAGTCATCAATTAAAAAATCAAAAAATTAACTTTCCAATGAGTTAATCGATTCAATGCAAATTTTAACACAATGTTAATCATAGAATGAGGGACAATATACAATCATATTAATATGAAAAACTTAATTTGCAAATTATTATTTTTGTGGAAATTAGAACAATCGGCTCTAGATATTAATCCATTAACTCTAACAAACGGATTAGTTATCAGTTAACAAAACTCATTCATAGAAATTGAAAATAACTTAGGGATTAAAGTATTACTTCTATTGCTCTGACATCAATACATGTATGTGAATGGTGAAAATCTGCACGATTTTGAAAGAATTGTTTGCCAAGGGGAGGGAATCGTTACTTGTTAGGTACTGGCCTGTTTAAAATGCGTAATGTATTTAGCTAAAATGTGAGCAGTTCTGTGTCTATCAAGACTATTTTTGTGGTTTGCAAAGTGAATACAGGTTGTTGTTTGTGCCTGTGTAAGAGGGGGCCTTAAATGTTTTTTGTTGTAAACTTAATGTAGTAGAGAAACAATGGAGTAAAAATGTCAGAAAACCCATTGATTAAAAATTAGCTTTACGTTGAGTCAATCAATTAAATCCAAATTTTAACACAATGTTAATCATTACATTAGGGACATTATGAAATCAAATAATTATGAAAAAGTTTTCAAATTATTTTTTGTGGAACTTAGAACTAGTACTGTTGGCTGTAGGAAATTAATCCATTACCACTAACAGACTAACAAATGGATTAGTTATTAGTGTTAACGAAACTCATATTAGAGAAATTGAATAATTGGGGATTAAAGTTTTACTTATCATATTGCTCTGACATACTGTGTGTCAATATGTTATTTACATCAGTTTGTTCTACCATGCTCCAATTTGCTCAAAGAATAATCATCGCTTTGTCAGATGAAACATTAGGAATTAATGTAAAATGTACCCGCTTCTTTATTTTCATTATCAAACAACTAAACATACCGAATCTCGCACCTTTTGAATATATATATTTGGAAATGGAAAACAAAGAAAGGTTAATAAAACTAGCTGTAATAAAAAGAAATAGTCCAATTGTAGTAGAAACAAATGTATTACATCATGGACTAATCTGTTGTTTATATCCCTGGTTTATATCTCAGATATTATATTGATAACAGAAAAAATAAATTGTTAAATATGAGAGAATTCAAGTTTTAATTTTGTTTTAGCATGGCTTAACACCACTTGTTGTATCATGCAAACTTAAAGCATGTTTCCTTATTTATTATCAGAGATTTGTGAGAAGAAATCGGAGCAATACATCCAATATTTTACAGCCTCGTAATAAGTTTTAGCCCTGAGGATCAATTTTCAAAACATACCAACGGGTCACAATTTGTCAATTTTGGCCCATAATCACTTAAAAGTGCCTAGATTGGTAAAACTAAATAGGATTTTGACAGAGAAACAATTGAGTTAAATTGTGAGGAAACCAAATGGAGTAAAAATGTGAGGAAACCCATTGATTAAAACTTAACTTTCCGTTGAGTCAATCAATTAAATCCAAATTTTAACACAATGTTAATCATAACATAAGGGACATTATACAATCAAATAATTATGAAAAACTTAATTTGCAAATTATTTGTTGGTTCAAATTAGAACCATCGGCTGCAGAAATTAATCCATTAACTCTAACAAACAGATTATCTATCAGTGTGAACAAAACTCAAATCATAGAAATTGAATAATTAGGGATTAAAGTTTGACTTATTACATTGCTCTGGAATGTCAATACATGTATGTGAATGGTGAAACACTACATGATCTTGAAAGAATTGTTGGCCACGGGTAGGGGGGTCCTTAGGTACGGGTCTAAATAAAATGCATAATGTGTTTATTGAATATTGAGCAGTTCTGTGTCATGACTGTTGTTTTGGTTGGCAAAGTGAATGGTTGTTTGTACCTGTGTTAGAGGGGGATTTAAATGTTGTTCGCTATAAACTTAATGTGACAGAGAAACAATGGAATAAAAATGTGAGGAAAACCAATTAATTAAAAATTCAAAAATTAACTTTACAATGATTTAATTGATTGAATAAAAATTTAACACAATGTTAATCATAACATGAGGGACATTATACAATCACATATATATGAAAAAACTTATTTTGCAAATTATTTTTGTGGAATTAAGAGCCATCAGCTGTAGAGATTAATCTATTAACCCTAACATACGGATTAATTATTGAATAATAAATTATTATTAACAGTACAGTATGTACTGAAGAATGCTGTACATTACCTAAAACCTAAGTGCTAAAATTACAGTTCTTTATTTTATTAACATTAAACTTTATTGATAAACAAGAGATAAAGAATATGGTTCAGATTCTCCCTATTTGTTTATTTAATAACTTAGCTACCGGAGTAATTGTTAATAAGCCAGATAAGTGATGTTACCTAATTAGCGTTGCAAATTATGAGACTTGATGACGTCATTTCGTATAGTTACCGTATCTCCTGTTTTGGAAAGTCTGATATGAGAGTATCTCCTGATATAAGCTGATATCTGCTGTTTTTAGCACAGAATAGGCAGCGTATCTCTTGTTCTTCATGTCCGATATTGTATGAATAGTAAAGAATAGTCAGTGTTTTAAGAGTATAAATAGAAGATGTATAGTATAGTTAGGAAATCTCCTGATTACTACGGGTATAATATGGGACCTATTCTGTGGCATACCATCAAATAGTTAAGTAGAACTGGTTCGATACGCAAATTTGTCCGTATCAGAGATATTATATCGAACTATATTTTGCGGGATTCTAGAGATATATACAAACTATTTGTCCAAATCTCTTGAAATAAAACGAGAGATACCGCACATTTTGCACAGTGTTCAGTAGTGGAAAACCTTACATTATCAAAGATTAACGTCTTGTTTTCAACCTACACCTTGCTCCGTTCTGTCGTATTTAATAAAACAAAAATAGTATATCACGGAGGGATACGAACCATTCACCTGGGACTTGGTTATTCACTAGCGCCATAGGCGTTCTACTATTCTGGATACAACTGACGAGTCGTATTTAAGTGGAGACAAAAGTGAGGATCATTTTGAACTGACGCTCGGTATAAATATATAATACTTTTGTTCTTTCATATCGGTAGCTCGTTGGCCTCATGGTTAGCGTGCCTGGCTTCCATTGTCTAGGTTAGTTGATCGAGACCCGTTCATGTCGAACTTTTTGATTTGCTTGTTGTCAAGATATAATAAGTAGGGCAAAATCCAGAAAAAGTAGATCAAAAATACTCCAATGGAGTATAAAATTGTCACCAGGATTCCGGAATGAGACGAATGTTAACTCGTGAAATCTCGGTAGATAAAGTAGGTCAGAAAATCCGGATTAATCCGAACAAGGTTCGGGAATTTCCGTCATAAGAAGTAGGTCAAAAATACTCCAATGGAGTATAAAATTGTCACCAGGATTCTGAAATACGACGAATCGAATCGGCAAACTTCGGTACAATAATGAAGTGCATAAAAACCGAAATGACAGGTGTCAGGGGCTTCCCCTCATCTTTCCCGACATGGTTCTTAAAGCCTTATATGGATCTATCACGTGACATTCAAAATGACGTTCCTATATGGTTCTATGGGCCTTATATGGATCTTTCGAACACGTGACCTAATACCAAATCAAAATCAAAATCGGCAAACAGGTGTCAGGGGCTTCCCCTCATCTTTCCCGACATGGTTCTTAAAGCCTTATATGGATCTATCACGTGACATTCAAAATGACGTTCCTATATGGTTCTATGTGCCTTATATGGATCTTTCGAACACGTGACCTAATACCAAATCAAAATCAAAATTTTACCTTGACCATTGGATGGGATTTCATAGAAAATATCAAAGAAAACATATTCTCGTGATCCTTAAATCACTTAAATTCGATCATTTTATCTTCACCCCTTGATGGAATTTTATGAAAGAAGTTATGAAAACACATCATCATGTAAGGGTTTTCACCTAAATTAGCTCGTTTTATCTTGACCCTTCAATTGAATTTCATTGAAAAATGTTTCATGAAAAATATCATCATGTTATGATTTGTATTTAAATAAGACCGTTTCATCTAAATACTTGCTGGATAATATTTCATAAAAAATGCACTTTAAAAATATTTCAGGATTTGCCTTAATTTATCAATGTAATGTAAGTATTAGATTGACTCTCAAATAGGGTTCTATTTTAACTTTTTTATTGAAATTAATACTAGGCAGGACTCACTCTCTAAATAGCTAATAAAAATTCAACCCTTGGATGTGATTTCGTTGAAAAAAAAATATGACAAGTCCAGAATCAAATGATTTGTCCAGAACCTCTTAAGATCCTGTTCGGTGTAAAAGGGTAGGAGGTCCTATCAAATTATGGTCCTTCTCTCCATTGACTTATATGGTGACCTAAATACAACTCTTTCCCTTATCATCTTATACACAATCAGGGCCAGTAAGGGCCGTTTAGAAAGATCCTGTTTTCTATCCTATCCTATATTTCATTCATATTCTATCCTATTTTTTCTTCCTATTCTATCCTATCCTTCCCTCCTATTCAATCCATCCATCAATTTTTTCTTGATGACTTGGCTTATTCTGGATGACTCGCCTTATACTGAATGACTCGGCTAATTCTGGATGATTCGCCTTAATCCAGATGACTCGTTTTTTCTGGATGACCCGGCTTATTCCGAATGACATAGCTTATTCTGGATGACTTGGCTTATTCTGGATGAATCGGCTTATTGTGGATTACTCGGCTTAAAAAGTCTACACAGCGAAAAATGATAAAGTATCCTGCCTGGATACTTTCGGGATATTATATAAATATGGAACACATCCTTAAGAATCTGCGATAAATATTCTAGGTATCACGATTTCGGAGATGCATGGATATTATTGAGAGACGGAACACAAATATCCAGAACTATCCGTAGTTCTGGATACTACTGATATATGTCTCGTTTATTCATGGATACTTAGGAATTCAACTGTTATATCATTCGGATACTCACAAATACGGCTGAACATTCAATTATATTTTAGGGATATTTTCGGATACTTTTGGAATAGTAATAAATACGGTCGGAATTTTATACATACAGCAAGGATATTTTCGTTCTCATTGACTCAAAAACACGGATAGCTATTTGCATTTATAACATTTCCAAACATCTATGCAATTTCAAGCTGATAATACATTGATATATTTCGAGCATTGATATGAGAGAAGCTCTCTTAGCACAAACAAAACACTAGGAAGTTTCATTATGTACAGTATTGACGACCTTTTCGCCTTTATATTTTAACTTTTTAAGATGCTTCGTAGTCTTGCTCAAAGACTGTATCCACCCCCCCCCCCCCCAACCGTCACCTTCACTCACTTTACCTGGCAATTTACACTCTTAATAGAATCTTAAGAGGTTCTGGACAAATCATTTGATTCTGGACTTGTCATATTTTTTTTCAACGAAATCACATCCAAGGGTTGACTTTTTATTAGCTATTTAGAGAGTGAGTCCTGCCTAGTATTAATTTCAATAAAAAAGTTAAAATAGAACCCTATTTGAGAGTCAATCTAATACTTACATTACATTCATAAATAAAAGCAAATCCTGAAATATTTTTTAAGTTCATTTTTTATGAAATATTATCCAAGTATTTAGATGAAACGGTCTTATTTAAATACTAATCATAACATGATGATATTTTTCATGTAACAATTTTTAGTGAAATTCAATACTCCTATTCGCGATAAGAGTTCAGGTGGTAATTTACATAAATATCTCCCATGATGCATCGCTTTGGAAGGGACAAATTTTCATTGGCCCGCCGAACGAGTCGATTACTCTGAACGTTTCTCAGCTTCTGATCTTCCATCAGCCCTCAAGCATAGTTATATAATCCAATCTATTCAATAATCAGAAAGATAATCGGAGATTCAAAGTAACATTATTTATATTTTTCGATCTTCGATGGCGTCTGAGCAATTTCTTGGATATCAGTGACGTCACTGGAATTGGACGGCATTTTCAACTACACATTTCTTCGGATTTGGGGATTATAGCTCAAAAAGCTTTGTCATATATCTTAATTACATACATACCTATCGTTTGTGCAAATGAAACTCTACATAAATGTTTAATAAAGCCGCAGTGCGGCATTGAAAATAGCACCCCTGTGTAATCCAATGGGAAAGAACCCGGATGTAGACGAAGTTGTACCATACATGAGAGCTCTTCAAACGAGAGGTAGCTAAACTGAACGAAATTAAACGTTATCGCGTATTGGTATATTAAAGGGTCAAGATAAAACGAGCTGATTTAGGTGAAAACCCTTAATTGATGATGTGTTTTCATAACTTCTTTCATAAAATTCCATCAAGGGGTGAACATAAAATGATCGAATTTAAGTGATTTATGGATCACGAGAATATGTTTTCTTGGATATTTTCTATGAAATCCCATCCAATGGTCAAGGTAAAATTTTGATTTTGATTTGGTATATTTGATCACGTGTTCGAAAGATCCATATAAGGCCTATAGAACCATATAGGAATGTCATTTTGAATGTCACGTGATAGATCCATATATGGGTTTTAGAACCATTTCAGGAAAGATGAGGGGAAGCCCCTGACACTTGTTTCACGATTTTATCCGAACGTTGTTCGGATCATTTCGGTTTTTATGCACTTCATCATTGTACCGAAGTTTGCCGATTTGATTCGTCGTATTTCGGAATCCTGGTGACAATTTTATACTCCACTTGGAGTATTTTTGATCTAGTTCTTAAGACGAAATTTCCCGAACCTTGTTCGGATTAATCGGGATTTTCTGACCTACTTTATCTTCCGAGATTTCACGAGTTAACATTCGTCTCATTTCGGAATCCTGGTGACAATTTTATACTCCATTTGAGTATTTTTGATCTACTTCTTATGACGAATATTCCCGAACCTTGTTCGGATTAGTCCGGATTTTCTGACCTACTTTATCTACTGAGATTTAACGAGTTAACATTCGTCTCATTTTGGCATCCTGGTGACAATTTTATACTCCATTGGAGTATTTTTGATCTACTTTTTCTGGATTTTGCTCTACTTATTATAGTTTGACAACAAGCAAATCAAAAAATTCGACATGAATGGGTCTCGATCGACTAACCTACAGCGTGGAAGCAAGGCACGTAGCCCATGAGGCCAAAGTGCTACCAATATGAAAGAACAAAAGTATTATATATTTATACCGAGCGTCAATTCAAAATGATCTTCACTTTTGACTCCACGTAAATACAACTCGTCAGTTGTATCCAGAATAGATGAACGCCTATGGCGCTAGTGAATAACCAAGCCCCAGGTCAGTGGTTCGTATCCCTCCGTGATATACTATTTTTGTTTTTTTAAGTACGACAGAAAGGAGCAAGGTGTAGGTTGCAAACAAGACGTTAGTTTGTTTCAAAACAGTTTGAAAACATTAACCTCTGATTATTAAAGGTTTTCCACTCCTGAAGGGCCTCTGGATCTATGAAATTAATTAATTTTTTAGATATATGTGATACATTTTCATACTTGAGCCTATAGAATCAACTAAATATTACATTTTGGATTTCATTGATATTCTGTCATAGTTCTAAAATGTTTTTTTTCTGGAACATTATTTTTTCAACACTGATACAAATTTCCCTGAAATATCTACCGTTTCAAAATTCCCGGACATCTTTGGCCCTTTTGACCTAATTTTAAAATTCCCTGACATTTCCAGCACTTGGAAAATCAAATCAATTTCAATGAGCATTTGCAGGTGTGTACGAACCCTGGAAATATCCCAATGGCTCGCCCTATGAATCGCTAGCACAGATTGGTTTGATTAGTGTTTCAAAATGGTGGACAAAGTATTTGATTAGATACTTTACATATTGAGCTTCTTAAAGAGGCAACCAGGCCTGTACATAGACAATTCGAAATTGTTTACTTTTTCTGAGTTTTTAGGGCACCATTTGGCTTAACATCTTCTTTTATACATTTTTTCTCAAAATGTATGGATAAACAATAAAATTTCAGCATTAAGCAGTGCACATTTAGTTCAAAGCTTCTATAAAGAGAGTCCAACTCATAGATTTTGAAGATCCGACTCGTTTCAAGAAGAATGGAGTGGGGGGAGTAGTCGATTTCTGCAAGAAAACACAACAAAATTGGAAGATTTATTTTTTCAAGACAAAATTTACAACTGAATTGCCAAATGAATAGGCGCAGTGCATGGTAAAATATGTATAGTCTTATAGTATTTTTTGAACTGATACGCTTCTAAGATATGAGATCTATTATAAAAGGGGCATCATCTTCATCATCTTCATCAACGTGCAAAATCAATGAATTTCATCCTGCTTGCAGCGAGAAGACGGACCGGTTCGGGGCAATCTGCTTGCAGCGAGAAGACGGACCGGTTCGGGGCAATAGCTGATGAAATTCTTTGTCACAAAGTTTGGCATTTTTTATAAAATTAAACGCACGTCATTGAAACTCACAAGATGTAAATAGCATGTCATTTACATCAAACCTTGATGGGGAAAAATAGATCTTATATGTTAGAAGTACTAAATAAAAGTTATCTCGAAAATGAGACAGTCGTTCTCGAGAGAAAAGAGCATAAATGCGCATTTAGAGAGTTTTGGTCCGTTTAAAAATCTGAAAAAAATTGGGGTACTTAAAAGCATCGGGAGGCATCATATATTTCAAATTAGACACGAGGAAGTCAATATTGAGCAAGTTATGGCTGTTTTAAATTCAAATAAAACCGTTAACCCGTACCGGTCCAGCTTTTGACCCGTACCGGTCAATTTTCGTTAGCTGCGTATATCAAGTGTGTATGTGGGGACCCTTGGTGATCCACTCGAACATGTAGATTTCTAGTATTTGTAAAGATGTATGAAAGTTAAAATGTATACTTACCATGAACTCCTATCGTTGGATTAAAATAAGGAGTATGGTTTTAATCTTTAAAATTTGGTAAGTCGTGGTTATGCAACAATAGTATGTTCGAAATACCGCTGTGAAATGCCTGGGTCACATTTGCTGCGAGTATTTTGTTCAAAATTGAATACATTTCTGAACACAATACTCAATTGGCCGGGCGCCGTAGAGAAAATTGGAGCAAATGTGACCAAGGCATAAAACAATTGAATAATACACAACCGTATCAGTTTCACATTTACTGCGGTCAAAAGCATTTACAAAAAAACAGTCAGAGTTGGCAATCATATAAAATGAAACCAATCCCGCTGTGATTCATAGAAATAACCAATTTACTGCATTGAGTTCAATAATATAACCATGTTGATTTACATGAGTGTCCGATTCATTGTAGCACATTTAACTCTTGACTGTTCTCCAGAAAACAATAAGCTGACATATATTATTTTTTTTACATTTTAATAAAACTGAAAAGATAATAAATGTTTTAATATAAGGTTGACGTACATGTAGTTATAAATTTTTTAAGCGTAAAATCAAAGCAGAACCATATAATATTTTTTTTTAAAATTACGCTGGAATTCCAACTGGATACAACTGACGAGTTGTATTTAAAGTAATATAGAATGAATTTAAGGCAATTTTAGCAAAAAATATTTCATATCATCTGAAGAACACTGTCTTACCTTGATACTATGATATATTCAACCCATATAACTGAAGGATATCGGAGATTTCTCATTTTGAAGTGGGTACATTGAATTTGATTTCACATCGTCCACTTCGAATTATGCGCACAAGTTGATGACGTCACCAAAGAATGTTTGTTTACATATTTTCTTGCATACAAAACTTGGGAGAAAATGTGACCTACTTTTGAAAAGAGTAATTTTCGTGTTCTGTACATAGTGATTACACAATGTTTTATTAATTATGTGTTCCTGATATAATAGTTATTATTTTGCAAGAAATATATTAAGTGATTGCTTAGAAAACCGTCAGAAATAAGTGGAACCTAGAATATGAACAAATTCTTCTAACCTCTCAATTGGAATAGCTCACAGGTCATAGCCTCGTTCTGATTATTAGTCACATGACCTTTGACTAGGGAATCCCAAACAATGAGCAAATGTGAGTAAATTTATTTCTGTTGATAACGCTAAATTGTGAAGTCAAAACACAACCAAGGTCAGTAAAAACGATGTTTATATGTATCAATGTGCTGTGGGATTCAGATTTTCTTATTCATATATAGGTTGAACTAATATTTCATCCGTTCCAAATTACTTTAAGGTGGCTTAAAGTGCTGCTTATTTTTATCGTGAAGCCACTTAGTAAAATTACGATTTCTCTGCACCCTGGTGTTCAATCAACATCATTCGAGTATCTATGTGTTCCTTACACGTTTGGGCATCCGGTTATGACAACGTCTACCCGCTGTTTGCACGCAGAATTGACGTAATTCATGACTTAAATCGGGAAGACAAAAAATATGTGATATTCTTTCCGAATTGTTTATAATAACTATTTACAAAAATGTTCCCGAGACACAAATCCATGTAGGTAAGGTTTGTTTAAAGTCAAAAAGCCCCAATAAGACAGTACAAACCCAGATTAAACCCGGAAGAATGCAGATTTCATGTAATGATTTACGTTCATGTAAACAAGTAAAATACATATAATCCCCATATAAAACACTGGCCTACGTGGCATGTAATAACATGTTCAAATTGAAATATAGAAAATTTTCAACATAGCATTTGCTTCCGTGTTCTGTATGCCCCTCTACCTGCTTAAGAAGGCAATGCATTTTCAATCTCTAGGACACTTTTGTAAATAGTTTTCACAAGCAATTTTGTTGTGAATCTCAAATTTTGTCTTCCCGATTTCGGTCATGAATTACGTCAATTTCGCGTGCAAACTTTGTGTAGACCTTGCTATTCCCGGACGCCCAAACGTGTCAGGAACACATAGATCTTGATTGGACACCAGGTTGCAGAGAAATCGTATTTTTACTGAGTGGCTTCACGAAAAAATAAAAAGGCTATACGCCTGTTAAGTGGAGTCAAAAGTGAAGACCATTTTGAATTGACGCTCGGTATAAATATATAATACTTTTGTTCTTTCATATCGGAAGCACGTTGGCCTCATGGGTTACGTGCCTAGCTTCCATGCTCTAAGTTAGTAAATCGAGACCCGTTCATGTTGAATTTTTTGATTTGTTTGTTCTAAAATATAATAAGTAGATCAAAATCGAGAAAAAGTAGATCAAAAATACTCCAATGGAGTATAAAATTGTCACCAGGATTCCGAAATGAGACGAATGTTAACTCGTTAAATCTCGGTAGATAAAGAAGTAGATCAGAAAATCCGGATTAATCCGAACAAAGTTCGGGAATTTTCGTCATAAGAAGTAGATCAAAAATACCCCAAGTGGAGTATAAAATTGTCACTAGGATTCCGAAATACGACGAATCAAATCGGCAAACTTCGGTAGAATAATGAAGTGCATAAAACCGAAATGATCCGAACAACGTTCGGATAAAATCGTAAAACAGGTGTCAGGGGCTTCCCCTCATCTTTCCCGACATGGTTCTAGAAGCCTTATATGGATTTATCACGTGACATTCAAAAGGACGTATACTTACCAGCTCGCCTCTTCCGGAAGTTATGATACGTTATGGTGTAACTACGGTAATTAATTTTAAAATATTGAAAAAATCACAAAATACAAGTTCTGAGGTATATATCGCCATTCTTAAGCGAATTAGCCCATACTATGACTATATATTCGCACCCCCATATACATATATATATAAACTTCATCTTCACAATAAATTGAGCTTCTTTCAAATTTCCATTTTTTGAGATAAGTGCCATTTTCTTACAATTCAAGCCGTAAAAATAGTTGGAAAGTGCTTCCCAGTTGAGGTTAATGGCTTTTATACTTACATTAATGTATGGAGCACTTAAAATGTACTTAGAATTGTATAAATAGCTCTATTCTGTGAGATTTATTTTTGTTTTTATTTTTACATTTTTCTCACCTCATAATTGAAGAGCTCCGCTGTTGATTTACATTCAGTTACACGTATTTCCTTGAAAATTCGCCATGATTGGAACAAATGATAGTTGGTTTATGTTTTATTCATTTAGTTTGTATTTGAATCTAGCTACTTAAACACAAAACATGTCTTCGTGTTATGCTAAAGAGCAAAGATCGCGAATTCTAGGTGAAGCCAATTATTTTGCACAAGTCATATCCTGATTGCATCATAGTTACTTTGTACTAGTCACATCCTGATTGCATCAGCCAATTCACGTGATTTACAGTACACATGGTTTCAATATACATGTTATACTACTTCCGGGTAGGGTAGTGTTTTTTATACTTTAAAAACGAAGCCATTTCGATCAGTTTTTATAATCTTTGGTAGAACTGAGAGGTATTACAATACATATTTAAATTAATACACATGAGTGTATTTGATGAACTCTCAAAAAATAAAACCCACAATAATATATTTTTTATTCACAATTTCATGTCATTGTTTCTAACAAGTCGCCTTTTTCTCTCTTTTCTTTATTTTTGTCAACAGTCAAAATCGGAATTTAAAACTTGGTTTCTTTACAAGCTCTGCTTCTGTAAATACTAAATAACATGAAAAATGTTAAACCTTACATCCTACACTTATTTGATATGAAATAGGCGATCATTGATATCATTTTTGTGCTGTTAAGTGTGGATCTTTTAATTTTTTAGTCAAACTTGATCGCTGATCTCTGTCGATGTGACGTCACGCATTAAGTATGCACGCATGGGCAGTACAATACATAAGGCAATATGGCGTCTTATGCCTATACATGAGCCAGAATGGAGGTCTGCAAGTTGAAATGAATATGTTTGTTTATGCATCAATCGATCACACATATAATCAAGACAATCTTTCAAATCATATACTTAACATTGTAATGGATTTATTTATTTTGTGAGCTAACGTTCCCTTTAATTTTCATTGGTGAAGCAATGATTTTACCTAAAATGAGTCCCTGTCTTTGCATAGTGATATTTAAAAATCGAGAAGCAAAACCTATGTTGAATATACTGTGTATTGATGAAGTTTATATAGCCTAGGGGAACTCAAAAATATTGTTATTATATCGGCAAATTCGCTCGAAAATGGTTGTACACCCTAGAAATTGAATGTTGTTGATTTTTTCAATATTTTAAAATTAATTACCGTAGTTACACCATAACGTATCATAACTTCCGGTAGAGGCGAGCTGGTGAGTAATTTCTATTATTTTGACAGTTCAATTTTACATGTCTTTAGTATTGTGCACATGCTCTATGTGGACAAAATTCAGCTTATAGTGTTACACCATTTAGTGTCTTCTACCTTTTAGGAACCATGTAAGGGTCCCATTCATTAGATAACTCTTTTATTTCTAACTAAACTTCTTGCCTTTTATCATGCTTAACAGAGTGTAATATCAAACTTTTACCTTGACCATTGGATGGGATTTCATAAAAAATATCCAAGAAAACATATCCTCGTGATCCTTAAATAACTTAAATTCGATCATTTTATCTTCACCCCTTGATGGAATTTTATAAAAGAAGTCATGAAAACACATCATTATGTAAGGGTTTTCACCTAAATTAGCTCGTTTATCTTGACCCTTCAATTGAATTTCATGGAAAAATATTTTACGAAAAAATAGCATCATTTTATGATTTGTATTTGAATAAGACCGTTTCATCTAAATACTTGGATAATATTTCATTGAAAATGCACTTAGAAAATATTGGATTGGATTTACAGGATTTGCCCTAATTTATCAATGTAATGTAAGTTTTAGATTAACTCTCAATTGGGGTTCTATTTTTACTTTTTTGAAATTAATACTTCTCAGGACTCGCTCTCTAAATACACGTAGCTTATAAAAATTCAACCCTTGGATGTGATTTCGTTGGGAAAAAAATATGTCAAGTCCAGAATCAAATGATTTGTCCAGAACCTCTTAAGATCCTGTTTCTTGTAACCATTGATTTTATGCTAGTGCTGCCACCTTCCTAAACGGATCCGGAAATCATGAATTATTAATGAGGTTGGAACTATTTGATATATCAATACACCAGACATGCTTTCTTGTAGTCAGTTTTAGTTAGTAATACGTTTTATTTTATGCTTTTAAACCTTTGTTAGAGAAGGATTTAAGTTTAGAAAAGTATTTCGATACACAACAAGATAAAATCATGGACATATAAGTGCAAGTATGAGGAATTGGTTTCTTGCCAGTGAAGAGGCAATTTTGCACACGCTACTGTTTACTAACATAGCCATGTGCTGCTCTAAGAACAATAATCTGATTGGCTGATCAAAAGCTGTTAAGATATAACCATCTAGCATGAATAATTCATATCAGTGTCAACTTACTGGTAGTTACAAGACCCTAGAGAGAAGGATAACGGGGGGAGTACAGGGTCTTTTAAGCAAGACTAGATGCTTCGAAGTTGATTCCAGTCCAAAATAACGTTTTAAGCTGTGGCGATTTTTCTACTCGAGTCGTTTTTAACTTTAATACACCTTCCGTGCTTAGAAGCAAATTTTTCATCATAGAACGGCTTATTCACTGTATGTACAGTGATCGTCTACTATTAAAAGTGCGTGATCAAAGACTCGACAAGATGCGCAAAATTCAAATATTTTGTAACGGTTATTTTTAAAAGATGTATTTGTGTTTATATTACAGACTACTGGTGATTCAATTAGGTTTTGTAGGCACACCCATATGCTTTGAGAAATATATATCAGTTTGACCATTTTTCGTAAATGTTATTGATTTTACGATTTAAAGATATAAATGCGATTTGATATGTGTTATTTTATTTAAAAAGCTTTAAAAATATCAAAAACAATAGAACATTTTAACTCTTTAATTTTAAATACTTAGGTAGGATCTTGGGCTTCCATTTAGGCAAGATGAAATTCACGTTTCCTCTTAAATAACATGGAATAAATATTCTAATACAGAAACGAATGAATCAGCCTATAGCGTGAGTTTCAGCAAACCATGCGCCCTTTTCATATAATGCTTTTCAAGAGAAGAAAATGGGGTTTCTCGCAAAATATATGTCCAAAATAAACATGTACATCACCGTTCATTGATTCAATCAATTAAATGGTCACTGTGTGTGCGTACAATTTGTTTCTGCCTAGGTTTGAATACATTACCATTAAATAATATGTACATTGTAGAACCTGCTAAGTGAAACACTTCTTGAAGCGTAACACCTTAGAAGTGGAACAATTTTCAAAGTCCCATTTCAGTCCACTTACTTTACCCTCTGATTCCAAGGAACGAGAACTTTACACCTTGGCATCCAAGATGATTGTCAAATTGTAGTAATGCGATAATTGAATAAATTATAAATGAAAATGCATGTCACTGTATCGCCTATTGTCATGATCGATTGTGCCTGTTATGGACATTGGGTTTCATAATAAACTTATAAAATATAAAATCTGTATTGAACATTATCGAGGTGGCTAACTTGGGTCATATATAAATGACAGGTATAAGGGAAAGCTTCTCTAAAGATCAATATTCAGTTGATTTATTGATCAATTTTCACCTAAGGTCTATAGGTGATTAGCTTGAGAATTTTAGAATTGTATGTAATCGAATGCAAAATAAACGCCAAATGGGCGTTTTTAGAGAAACTCTGCAAAGTGTGAAATAAAATACCATGTGCTCATATCTCTAATGATGGTAATTTTATTTTGTAGCAGTTGAAACAGAGATTATGGATGATTTCATTCGATATTGTCAATCACTGAAATTGTCATAAATTCATCACTTTCTACAAGTATGTGTTTATTTATTGATTTCACTCCATTTGGTATTATTCCAGAGAAATTTCTTGTTATCATTCTAAATTTGCCTCTATTCTCAATAACCTTTCTCATCTTCATGTCTTTTCTTCATGATGTTCTACAAGGTGGTTTATAATGATTTGAAATGTAGGAGTTCGAAATGAAAGACAGTAAGATCATGTAAACCCAACTACTCTAAAATGCAAAGAACATATCATTAGAATCCACATGATAAAATCACTCACTTGGCTGATCATAAATTGTTTTCATAAGATCCGTTTTACTTGAAACTGAAGGGGAGTTGGAACGTCTGATATGCATGTAGTGTGAAGTATTATGTACATTAACCATAGGCATGTCAGTTTAGTGGTTTTGGTAATCTTAAAACAGAAAATTTTACATTTTCTTTCGGCGGGTTTTTTATTTTGCTTCATTTATCAACTCAGTTCAGGTAATTCGGTTGAGCCATCCACTGAATCCTGTTGCCAAATGAATCTTTAGTCTCTTGCACAGCATATGGAATACCATATGTAGGTAAAATGACATTAAGGTGGTTAAGAGAAGAGAAAAAATCACACCTTTCCTCCGACATTTCGAATTTTGCGCATCTTGTCGAGTCTTTGATCACGCACTTTTAATAGAAGGCGACCACTGTACATACAGTGTTATTGTTGATGTAATCGTCGATTGAAGTATTTCGATGGCAGCCATCGTTTTGAGTCACGGTTTAGATATCACGAAGAGAATGTTGTTGTTTTTATATTTATTTATTTAATTATTTATATAATATAAACAGTACAATATAGTCCTGCGGCTAGGCTTAAAAACATTATTAGCCACATCTAGAATACTTATATAAGGGGGGTAAAAATAAAAATTGTAAGCCTAAATGGTAAAAGGCTTAAACTGCCTGGGGTCTTTCGAAACACTGTCTGATAAACAGAGCACTGGATGCAAGTATTTCATGGTTCTTACTAAGAGAAAGAGATGGGTGACCAAAGAGAAATAAGTCAAGTTTATCTTGTCTATTTTTGCATAAATGCCTGTAGTTCGGAAGTAAATCAAAAAGCTTCTGTTCAAAGCTTATGTAGAATGGTTGTCTAATAGGACAAGAAAATATTACATGTTTTGTTGTTTCACTTTTATCACCACATATACATTCAGGTGAATTTACATTGACAAAGTTATGGGCATGAAGATGAGCAGTAAATATGAGGTCAACTCTTATTCTATTCAAATATATCTCGTCAGCCCTATTAATACCCAACTCTGAGGCCAATATAATATCATTATTTAAGAACAATTGACAAATATTATTCTTAAAAGTCTTGATTGTATCACAGTTTCTAATCTTGGAGCTCAATCCGTTGAACTCAGTCATGCACAAGAAGGTGGGATATCTAGAGCGTATTCTTGCGCGACGTAGTGGAACTTGAAAAGGTATTACATTACGAATATCTCTGATATTTGGCTTTTTGTATTTGTCAAAAATTGTTGAAACATAATGAGGTACATTTCCACATTGTACTTTGAACATAAATGTAAGTCTATGTATCTTTCTACGAATCTCCAAAGTTGGCCAATTCAATACATGGAACAGTTTAGTAGACGAGGTTCCAGCAATTGTACCTGCACATATTGTTGCAACTTTATAATAAAGCCTATCTAGACTCTTCAGAGTTCTTAGGTTTGCACATCCGTACAAAATATCATATAAATCAAAATGAGGCAGAATATAAGAGTTGAACATAAGCTTCAGATGTTTACCACCCAATTTTCTTGATATACTTTTCAAGTGGTTTAGCAACTTATCAATTTTATTAGCTGATTCGATAATATGTGGTTCAAAGATAAGCTGGCTATCAAAAACTAAACCAAGATGCTTGTGGTTATTTACCTTTGGAATAATTTCACCACCCAAAGACAAAGAAGGAGTAAGAAATTCTGCTTTCCTAGGGTCAAAGAAATTTAACTCAGCACTTTTATTCGTTTTGAACTTTAATTTCATTTTGTCAGACCAATTGCAAATTGCATCTAGATCATTTTGTAATTCAGTCATCTTTATATCTATATCACCAGCTTGAAATGGTTGGTAGATGGACGTATCGTCCGCATAGAGATAACATCTAGAGTCAATATGGTCAGTTATGTCATTGATATAGATAAGAAAAAGAAGAGGGCCTAATATTGATCCTTGGGGAACTCCAGAGTTGATGTAACTTTATTTTGACCATTCAGAACTTTGGCCATCGATGACAACTTTGACCCTGCGATTAGTTAAGCATGATCTCAACAAAGAGCATACATCAGGACCAAAACCATAACTAGGAAGTTTATTCAAAAGAAGGTTATGAGGAATTGTGTCAAAGGCGGCCGAGATATCCAAAAATGCCGCTTTTACATTAAATCCTGCATCTAAATGCTCAGTCAAGTAATTAATTATTGTCAGTATCTGAAATTGAGTACTGTGGCCAGGTAAAAACCCACTTTGTAGATTATATAATAAATTCTGATCCACAAGAAATTTAAAAACCTTATTATATATGATTCTCTCATTGAAAGACAGCTTAAAAGTGTAATTGGCCTATAATTTGATGGAGTATTTTTGTCACTTTTCTTATGAATGGGAACAATGTTACCACGTTTCCAGTATTGAGGGAAAAAGTTTGTCGCAAAAATCTTGTTGATAAGTTTAGATAATGGTTGAGAGAGAGCAGGAGCTGCCAGTTTTAGCATTTTATTACTAATTTGGTCTGGTCCAGAGGCCTTATTCACATTTAAATTCATCAACGTTTCGAAAACTTCATTGTAATTTGTTGAGAGCATGTTGATTGACTCATTTGTACGAAGATGTAAAAAAGCATTATCAACAGGCCCTTCAAAATGAAAACTTTTAATAAAATGATTCAGGAAAATATTGGCTTTATCTTTGCCTGACCTGACAGTATTACCCAGATCGTCAACAAGAATAGGTATTGAACTAGATCGACTGTTTGAAAATAATTTAGATGTGATGTTCCAGTAAGATTTTGAACCAAAATGTTGTGTTTCCATTTTACTAATTATCCGCTTTTCATGTTCGAGTTTCGCTTGAGTAATGGCATTATCTACAATTGTGCACTGGGCAAGATATCTATCAAATTGTTCAGGTTTGTTAGAATGGCGAAATGCATAGTGACATTTGTTCCTTTTGTTGATTAATGTTCTGATTTTGTCAGTAAACCATGGCTTGTCATTTGATTTTACGCTTATTTGTTTATTTGGAATGTAAGAACAAAAAATATCGAATAATGAACTGGTGAACTCTTTCCCAATGTTGTTCAAGTCATTTGAGTCTTCAATTATATTACAAAGTCGCGAGTGATGAATTGAGTTATTCAGAATGGAAACATTAACATTGTCGTATTTTCATACCCTACGTAGAAAATATGGATTTTTTGTAATACCAATAAGGGTCTCAAAAACCAGCTTGCTGTGGTCAGTATTACCTACTGATGGCGTCACCATGGAAGATGTGACCAAGTTTGGAATATTGGTAATAAGTAGATCAATGCATGGCCTGCTTGTCAAAGTTACACGTGTTGGTTCATTAATCAACTGTTTAAGACCTAGCTTTTAACATAATTCTAGAAGAGACTCACCTTCATATTTATTTACATCTTCGCTCCACCAATGCTTATTTCGAGCATTGAAATCACCATTAACTACTAAAAACGTGATGATTTTGATTTGGCCAATGTGCAGCTTGTATTAAAGCGGTCAAAAAAGAATCAGTTTCAGGACGTGTTAATGATGGTGAACGGTAATAAAGCCCATGTGTAATCACTCTATGATTAAGTCTAAAGTCAAGCCAAATAGCATCATTGTTATTATGCATTAGATCATGTCTAAGTTTAGGTTGAGGGATATCTTCACTTACATGAATAAGCAAACCTTTATTTTCATTTATGTAAATTGGTGGATGAAACCCATCAATATTAAATTTGTTCTTAATATCATGCTGTGAGTAATTTCCGACTTCACATAGACCAACAATTTTAAAGTTACCTATTTCAATTCGTTCTTTAAGTGCATTAAATCTGGACATGTACCTCGCTTCAATACTATTAATGTTTGAAAACATAAATTTTAATGGAAAATCTTTGTCTATATCAGGCCTAGGGTTACGCTCAATATCTCCACACATGGCTAAAAGTGTTTGGATTGTACTGGGCACAAAACATACGATACAACCAAACCATAAGATAAACATGATAGAACAACACACACATCGCATAACTCTAAATCTTAATAGCTCATTGGTATAATCCAATGGGCTCATGCATGATTTTATACCTAGTGGCAGTAAGCATGAGACAATAAGTGAAAAGAAAAAAGCTAATATCGTGATTAGATATATAATCACTAGACTGATACAAACATCTCACAAGCTCAAAGTGACTATTAAAATGATAAGAATAAAAATCAACTTAAAATAGTTGGTAAATTGAGCACACTTTCCATATAAGAACTTCATGCACAACTTTAATAAGCCCATAACAAATATATCATTAGGTATAGGTTTACTTTTCCTTGGAATTCCAGAACAATTAAAGTAGCCAATGGATCTTCGCCACGCTGTAACGTCGATACCCATTGCGTTTAATTTAGTGCATGTTTAACAGTGTGTTAACAAAGAACAAGTAGCAGCTAACAATTTATATACAAATCGAGAAATTTTAATTGAAGAAAAGTTATACCCTATCGGAAACCTGTGGTTGCCCGACCCCAGGCAGTGGACTCCTGAAACCTATCTACACTTGTAACAAGGTTAACCCCTTGCAACAAACAAATGGTCTTTATACACATAAAACATACAGTGGAACCCACTCATAGAGCACAGCACAATATGATAAGTAACTGAAGAGTAAAATTCAAAAATAGATGGCAGTTATATAGGAAAGTAAACACAAAATTATTTACAGTCATATGCACAGATCCTCGATCTTGACCTCGCAAAGAACTATATACAGTGTAAACAATTATATTTTACATAGATGCTCACATTCACTCAAAATGTAAATGCCATGGTCATTTCATGAACAAGTATAAAGTCAATGAAGTGGATATTCCTAGTCGTAATCATCTATATAAGTGGACTATTTCAATCCATTCAAGATTCAGTAGCTATCTACACTTGGTATAATAGCGCAGCACAGCACAATATCATAAGTAACTGAAGAGTAAAATTCAAATATAGATGGCAGTTGTATAGGAAAGTAAACACAAAAATATTTCAGTCATATGCACAGATCCTCGATCTTTACCTCTCAAAGAACTATATACAGAGTAAACAATTATATTATACATAGATGCTCACATTCACTCAAGATTTAAATGCCATGGTCATTTCATGAAAAAGTATAAAGTCAATGAAGTGGATATTCCTAGTCATAATCATCCATATAATACCTTAGACCAGTAATAATATGGCAATCGTCCAAGATCCCAGATAATAAATTCACTGTGACTCTGGCAATCATCATATGAGGCAATCAGCTTAAAGCCCCCGATAAATCGGGCTACGTATACCGCCGTGTTTACATTAGGGGATTAGAAGAGTTTATTTTTACTTTAGGTATGCAAGCAATATCAATATTTGGCCTTCAAGAGTTGTTAAAGAGACTTCTCCGTGGCATTTTTTCTTTATTCCTTTTTGTTTTGAATTTTTTATACCATAACATTAACTAACTACTCAATATGCAACTTTTCACCACGTAGAATCTTAAAATATTAAGTTTGAAAATTCTATTTTTATAATGGAGCTCAATGGGAAAAATGACATAATTTGGATTATTTTCAAACGTATCGGCGCGATTTTCTTGAAATTGACAGATATAATAAATATCGGTAAGACAAAATGTTTGAAGAAAAATGAAGAAAATTCACCGTCCTGGTTACGCAAAATATAGAAAAACATAAAATAATCATAAAAACCTGTAAAAATAGATTGAAGGGGGTGATATTCATTTTAATGTGCCTTTCACTACTACAGGGTAACCATAGTTTTGGTAATGGTTTACTAATTCTAAAAGCATATCTTCCAGCATGTCTATCAAACGGAAGTAATACAATAAGTGAGTTATCATTAATTGGAATGGTATTATTATATTACTTAGCAATGATGACAAAAAGGTAAAATCAATCATATCACATACTAGTTCTTACCATCAAATCGATCTGTTAATAATGCATATTAAACAATATAGCCACAGGCTGGTATCGAAAAAATTTTCCGCTGTGACGGAGCGTGCTATTTTGCATAGAAACACTAAGAAACCCACATAATTTATTTTTTACTCAAATGTTTCGCTATACCTAAGAAAATTTCTTACTCCTTGCAATGGGTATATTATTTGCGGGTAACTTAAACTTTTGTTTGAAGTCCAACAACGCTAAGAGTAAAAGCTATTGAAAACGGCGCCAGGGTGTCATACTCCAAAATGTACCATTTCTTTTATTTATTTTTAATGGTACAATATAGTGACACGATAATATTTAAATATGATTTCAGCATAACTCTGGAGGTATTAATGATATCTTGATGTATTGGGTATTTTTAATATTTTTTATAAAAAATAATGTTTACATTTTTTGTCAGCTGTGACGGAGCAGTTTTAATTGTGAAATACGTTAAGAATTTAAGATTCAAATTGTATCTTTAAAAAGTACCCTTAGAAGAGAGAACGTCACAAACCAATTTCCGAAATTATGACAAGTAGCCTCTTGGAGATTTGGGGTAATGTAAATCTGAGATATAAAAACGACCACTCTTAGCATTTTTCAGAGGTTTGTACTGAAATCAACATAGTGTAAACTCAACATAATATTTCTAATACGTTTTCGCCAAGACGTCTTGAAATGTCACGTGTAACTAAGTGTAAATAGGGCTAATATGAATTTATTCGAAATAGCGCACAGACATCATGCATTCCGACAGATGTATAACGTTTTACCACATAATACTACTGTATATAAGATGATCCCAATACAGATTCAATTTGTAATTATTTGAAGTTCATGAAATTCATCGTTTTGCAGAGACTAAAATTATAAAAACAAGTCTTGGTAAACGTGCTTCACTGTAAAACCTGTATCAATGAATATCTTTCTCTAGTGAACACCTCTTCTTATCAAATATTCCTCTGACTTCTGTATGAAATTGCCTCTATGGAGTGCACATCTACCAAATAGGAACACATTTTTGGCCTCCAATTTAGAGGCTGACGGTAATTCCGGTTATACGGTTTCGGTACGGAATTGAGCATTTACCGGTATTGAAATTATTAACCGGTTAACCGACGATAATCCCCGGGTATTTTTTTAATTATTTCGTTACATTTCCACTTTCACGATGCATACGTTTACATAAATATTTAGATGTCCATGTTTGGCAGTTCAGGTGTGATTTCCATGTTTGGCAGTTCAGGTGTGATGTCCATGTTTGGCAGTTCGGGTGTAGTAGCTTCATGCTCAGGCTCAGATTTGGTTGTAGTTATGTTTGGCAGTTCCGGTGTATTTGTAGTGTCAACGTCCGATCCAGAAACTGAATTATGTTTGTAATAGTCATTTACGAACAAAAAGGCATTGACAACCTCAGGTTGAAGTCGTGTCCGTTTGGAAGTGATGGTGTTGTACGAGGCCGTACGAAATTAGCCTAATTACCGGGCGTTTTGGGTTTTGTTAAAATCTATTTTACCTACCCCACCCCCATGTACTTGATATAGTACTTTAGGCTCTTAGGATAAGTATATTGCACGTCGCTTGCTATTGATACAGTTGAGAAATGGTTTGAAATGTGTAATACATTTAATTTAAAACTAATATCTTGATTCGTAAGATAGTTACATACTATTTCGTGAAATTCATCAGTATGGGTTCAAATCGGTCTTGCACCATGTATGTATTTAGAGAAGCTACGGAGAGAGTTAGGAACAAAGTGGGGGTGGTAGCGCATTGGCATTTTATCTTATATATTTTTACCGGTATTTCGGTAACGGTACGGTTATTAGCGTGACGGTTGCCGGTACTGGTTTTCAGTACCGTTACGACCTCTAGCCTCCATATGTGTTCACTGTACAAATGTTTTACTGTAGTTGCATCAGATAGCCACAACTCTTATTCAAATAAAGAACGATCTTGAATCAAATTTTGCATTTCGTATTTCAAGATACACTCAACTTACCTTTTGGAATGACTGAAGAGGGTAGAACAATCCATAGTCCATACCATTATATGTATTTAGCTTCATCTTCAGCAAATCATTTTACTTCAAATAATCAAGTTACCGTAAAAATGACCATGTCAGGCCGATGGATCCACAGAAGGCACTACGAAAGGCAAATACCCTATACTGAAATGAAGTTGACTATCATTTTCATGAGTTACCATGCATAAGTTGGATTGCAGTACAAACTGAGAAAAGAAGCTTAAAGAGTGGTCGTATATACATCTCAGAATTTGAATTATGTGTACTTTTACTACGTTTCATTTTTCAGAATACATTACGAAAGAGATTTGACACGCTCGCTCCTCTAAAGTAGTTAGAAAGAGATATATTATAAATCTAAATTCTTAACGTATTTGAGATTTGAAACTGCTCCGTCACAGCGGACAAAAAATTTAATTATTATTTTTTATCAAAAAAATTAAAAATACCCAATACATAAAAATCTCATTAATACATTCAGAGTTATGCTGAAAACATATGTAAATATTGTCGTGTCGCTATATTGTACCATTAAAAAGAAATAAAAGAAATGGTACATTTTGGAGTATGATACTCCGACGCCGTTTTCAATAGCTTTTACTCTTAGCGTTGTTGGACTTCAAACAGAAGTTAAAGTTACCCACAAATGATATATTCATTGCATGGAGTCAGTAATTTTCTTTGATATAGCAAAACATATGAGTAAAAAAATAAATTGTGTGGATTTCCTAGTGTTTCTATGCAAAATAGCACGCTCTGTCACAGCGAACAAATTTTTCGATACCAGCCTGTGATAGCAGTAGATCTTCAAATTCAAGAATTAAGCTAAATTGTAAGAATCATACTAAATTATAATATTTCGGTATGCTTATTTTAGCTGCTGTAGTTTAGGTCACTTGATGAGATATTCAGTAACATGCTGTCACTAGAGACAAAACTTGACACTAAATAATCACTCGAAATAAACGATATGAATTTTTCATATTTTCTTCTTTTGTAATACATCCATTCATGAATTTAGTTATCTGACCCTTAAAAAACTTTTTAGGGGGAATAGTTTGTCCACCTGTAGCCTAAGTTGTATCATCTTTTTCTAGCCATATTTTCCTAGGCCTGCTGGAATACCTATTTCGGTGTGCAAGTTTAGCATTGTTTTCCCATTGATCATTTGAGTTATCATGTCAATAAATGGAAATAATAATGATAGAGTAGTTTATTTTATTGTAAAAATCAAAAATAAAACAAGGTTTGGTCAGGAAGGGAACAGGTAAAATCCTTGGGATATATGAATTAATTAATTATAAGTTAGAAACATATCCATGTTTCTACAATTTAGGGTAACCCTGTGTATTATTCTACTGTGCATGGTTATACCCGTGCAAAATATTACAAAATGTTATTTACTTATTATCATAATTCAATGTGACAATATCAGTCTTATCTTCAAATTTGTATATAATAGTTTGTCTGTAAAGTTGGGCAAGCCGTCTATTACGTTGATAGTATAAGATGTTGATTTTGCAAAGCTCTTATGGGCTAATTCTACAATATGTACAGTAACATATATGTAAGGGTGCAAGTATGTAGTCCAGTATGTAGTAAACAAAGGAGTATTTTGGTCAACTCAATACATCTGATAAACACTACATGAAGTGTTTTCTATGCAATGATTATATACAGGCTGCTTATTCATTGTTACTGCGAATTTCAAAAGCTTCCAAATTGTGTGGAATAGAGGGTAACCGGACAACTCATCCCTGGACAACTCATCTCCTAGACAACTCATCCCCTGGACAACTCATCCCCTGGACAACTCATCCCCTAGACAACTCATCCCCTGGACAACTCATCCCCTGGACGACTCATCCTTTGGCATGTTTGAGTAATTTAATGTAATATTATTAATTCATATATCATTCAAATGACTAACACGATCCTCCATTTAATACCTCACTTTTGTTACGTAAACAAAAATGGTCTAGATCTGCACTTCTAACTCTTTCCATTTACATAACAATAGTAAGGTATTAAAGCGAAGATTATGTTGTCTTCTGACAAGTGAACAAAGATTTTCTTGAGGGGAAATCTGGAAAATTGTTTAAAAAACTATGATTTACCATGGTACTACTGTGGTATTGTCGAGGAGATTATCAACCAATTAATCTGTAATTTGTTTTGTAAATATTTACCTTTAATTTTACTTTTAATATACAATTTCAATATTATGTTAACATTGATTGAAGAAGCTACTTTGATGTCATAAGCTCATGATCATTTGATTATGTGTGTTCAGAGTTCAAATATTCTTTAATCCAAAGATAATTTTTTATAGCAGTCACAGATGAAGTTACTGAAGTTCGTGTTTCCGAATTATGCAGAGAGAAAACTTTATTTTTTGTCATGAAATATTAAGTCATGTAATATAAAGACAAAATATGAAAGTTTTAATGGCACCGTTTGACTATTTTATTTGTGTCAATAGAGTGAAAAATAATATTTAGAATGGTTCAAGGTGTATTTTATAAATATTTATTTTCCTTAAAAAAATTAACAATTTGGCTTCATGTGATAAAGGATGAGTTGTCTAGGGGATGAGTTGTCTTGGGGATGCGTTGTCCAGGGGATGAGTTGTCTAGGGGATGAGTTGTCCAGGAGATGAGTTGTCCAGGGGATGAGATGTCTAGGGGATGAGTTGTCCAGGGATGAGTTGTCTAGGGGATGAGTTGTCCGTAAGCCGAATAGAGCATGCAATGTTTTTCAGTTTCAAGCAGGTTTTAGTACATTCTGACCAATTGTATTTTCAGACTTATTCATTTCATGATTATGTAATACTGACCTACTTATCTGCTTAACAACTCTTTCATGCATGTACTCGTGTGTACAATCAGCATGTCCTTCAATATTATATAAGCCAGGCTATTCAAGTACAACATAATGTACACTATTTATGTGTGTACAACATGGGAATACAATTCCCTGGGAAACAAAACACAAATACTTTTTATATGTTCAAAATGAGCCATTTGATTGATGCATACACTTAATACCTTCATATATAAACATCTACAAAGTATATCTAATAGTCATTTTCAATTCCAATGGTGAAACTTGCCTGGTTACGATTATACGGGAAATCAACACGGGACGATAGTTGTTCACCTTCCTGGCTTACCTCTGAAGCCTGTACCCTGTAATCTCTTTATATAGGTTAGCGAGAGCGCTGCGCCTGCGCAGTTTTAAACTTTGGCGCACACTTTAAATTGTTGTTTCAGCAGAAGATACAATATAGTTCACATTATATATTTGGTGAAACGCCAAAGTCTAGTTATAAGTATTATCTACAACATTTTGATTTGAAATACCTAATTCGGCCATGATTATAGACAAATGGAATTATAGACAAGTAAAATAGAAACGTTGGCGACATACCTTTGAAATAGAAACTGACATAGGCGAATAGAGGCTGGTTCAAACAGTGACTATAACCACCTTGATATCAATCGGAAAACAATTTGAATGTAGCATACAAACTGTATTACAATCTGTACCAGTCACAGCTTCTGCTGATTTATGTAATATGTACACGTACTACGTTAAGGCTACATTAAGGCTTGTTAAGGCTTGTTAAGTAGCGACCATAATCCATAACCCATAATCTGGTCCCGAATTAAAGGTTTGTTGTGTTATCTAACATAACCACGGTGTTATAGCATGACAGATACGACAAGGCAATTGGCCAAATTTTGCGGTAACGATAACAGAAAATGGCGGACGGGAAAGACAGCATGTCCTCTTTTTTCGCCTGTAGGCAAGATTCACAGGTAAGCTTTCCTTTTCAACTAGTTCCATTCGGTGATGCATATGTGAATGGTTATAAAGATTGAGTTAAATCTGTCGTGTGGTCTACAAGAAGCAGAATATAAGCTGTAAACCTACCCAGCTGAGATTTCGAAGTTCATAATTTTTAGTCCTCTTTCGTGTTTTCTCAGTATATGTGCCTCAGAGCCACTCAAAATACTAACTGTACGTAAACTGTGTATAAACAAGCCATAAAATGACAAATGCAGAACAGAAATGTGGTGAATATTGTAGATAATAAGGTTTCAATCGCAAGGTCGTTAGACAGATACGTATGTATTGCATGCTTTTTTTATGGACAGCAACGCATTGTATTAGTTTTACATTAGATGTTAGCGGACGGTTACATGCAAGTTCCTGTCAAGTCAAGGTCCCTAGATGGATAGCTCTCTATGTGTGAACTGCCTATATTTGTTTTCAGGTCTCGCAAGAGACGCTCTTGCTTGAGCCTCTATAGGGCAAGGAAAAAAATAGCGAAAGCCAATGAAAGTGAAAATGATTGTAATGAAGAGGCAAAGGAAGAAATTAGTAACAACGAACAGGCGACGGAAGAAAACAACAATTAATTGATGATGTCATGAGTGACATTAGACATATATTACCATTATTACAAATCATATTCAGCTGTTTATGTCACCATCTTCAAAATAGTACAATAACGTCATTTCAAAGGGCAATAATTGAAATATTGGACCAAGGGCCGCAGGCCCAAGGTCCAATATTTCACTATTCTGCCCGCAGAAATGAGGTTATTACTTTTATTACCACCGTTAATGCCCAGGGCTGAAATAGCAAATTTGTAAAATAGAGAATCTTACGCACTGAACGATATCACTTTTCCCGGGAAACATAGCCGGGCGGATAATATAATTATTGCCCGACTAAAGTCATTAACGCCCGACACAATATTGCTCACGTCAATATAGCAATTTAAATGCCTTCTCAACTAGTACTAAAACCCCTAGAACAGGCCCTACAAGGTGGTAATAATACGATTTCATCTATTATAGCTTACAAAACTCAAATCCGGTTGAAAAACATTTCAATTTTGGATCACAAGCGATATGAAATGATTCGGTTTTACATAAATGAACGAGGTTCGCGTAACTGTCTATCAATTTTTGGCGTATCCGCAAATTCAAAATACATTATTATGGCTTGAGTAGAACATATTAAGTGGTTTACAATGCTTAATTGGCTTTGTATGATCGTATGTAGGTTACATTTATATACACCAAGGTTGTTGCGCAATGTAGAGCATGTCCTAACGAGGAAAAGAAACAAATTACTATATTTTATGAAGCTTTGAATTTCAAACTCGACAGTTTTTCGCTTATTTCATGTTATCCATGGGCGTCGATTTGCAAAGACTACGTTCAAAATAAACATTACTGAATGCATCACCGAATGCGACGCTTACATAAATCGTTCATGCTTTTATTGATACGCAGTAGTAGAACATAATGCACCTACCTTAGCTTTCTGTTTCATCGTGGCCATTTTATTGGATAAATCAGTGATCGTATTCGACTAACCTCGTTTTCAGAGGTGGCGTATCCGTCATGCTATAACACCGTGATAACATGTGTAACGTAATGCACAGATTAGAATAAATAGTAATTGGAGCTGTGGAGAACTATATGAATGAGTCTGCCATTATCTGTTATGTCCATATTTATTAAGGTATTGTGTAGAAATAATGTCGAGGATTTACATTATATAAATTGTCTATCGCAGGGGTGGTGGTGACTGGATATGCGCAAGACATGAGGAAGACATGTATATTGCTGAGACGGGGTACCTGAAATGTGGCTACTCAGTCTTACACGAGAACAAGATATGCAACTGGAGATGGGACTGTGGCAACCATGGTCCTCATCCATTTAATTACAGAAAGGCAGACGTTGAAGGTTTCACCTTTTCACTATCGCAGGCCTTGCAATTGACAAAGAAAGCTGGGATTAAATGGGTTATATCTCTGTGTAGGGAGCTAGAAATGCAATATGAGTAAGATATTTATAATGTTTGCTGCTTGACATCTGTTCTTAGGATGCCCTAAACGGCGAGGGGTCCTAAAATTCTTTCTTATTCTTCTTGACTCCAGATGAAAATCTGGAGTCTATTGCTTTTGCCTTATTCTTATTCCTAATAGGACACATTTTCTTAGACACTCTAAGACTTTGGGTAAATCTGATTATATGTCAATTATATATCACAATTTTTTTACCGTCTTCACTAATTTTCCAGTTTTCTTTTTTATCTTTAAATATTTCTTGCAATGAATACTTTTCTAGATTTTCTGAATTTCAAAGTGCTTCAAATCTTCTAAAATTAGTATTTATTTAACTCTCTCACCAATAATGCATTAAAGTTGCTTGAAAGCTTATTAGCGTATACCATCATATGGGACCTGCCTTAAACTTGCAGGGAAATGTCATCATTTTTGCTTACTAGCTATTAACCTATATTTCATGGCAATACGCCAGAATTGCGCTTTTTCTGTCGTTCTGGGTCAGCCATTTTGAATTTGATCCCGATAT
>CAIIXF020000535.1:0-63000 GCA_903813345.2 Owenia fusiformis
TCCTATCCTACCTTCCTTTTTTATTTATCCATCTCTTTCTAGATGACTCAGCTTATTCTGGATGACTCGGCTTATTCTGGATGACTCGGCTAAAAAAAGTCTAGATCTGGAGTCTGAAATTGAACTTCGTTCAATTTCCAAAATCTAGTTATTATTATTCTTTATTATTCTTTCCCAGTTTTCTCGATAACCATAAGGCTTCCAATAAAGATCATTATTCAGTCAATTTATGTCCAGTATCTAGTTCCTCGGAAATTGGGTCAAATTTTTATCTAGGTCAAAGGTCAAGAACTAGGTCAAATCTTACATTTTCAACATTCTGTCATTTATCTTCGTCGTTGTTTATCGTAACTCCTAAATCTTTTTTTTTCATCATGTAGCTTAGAAAAAGCCAAAGCAAAGATATGACATTAGATTTTTGATTACTCTTACCGATTTTTAAATATGGCGTCCAGAAAGTAGGTCACGACAAAAAGTTCTCCAAACTCAACGTATGACACATGAACTAAGGGTAGAATTTTCTCAGGATTCCGAATCTGAAAACGAAATTTCGATCTGACTTCCAGTTCGAAAGTTATGGCGTTTTGAAAACTCAAAAATCGCTAAATTTGGTGCCCGTGTTAAGTCAATGGGAAAAAATATTTTTTTGAAGTGAAAAATACGGTATATAGACTGAGTTCAGCTTCATATAATCAAAGCCTTTAAAAGAAGGGGACCTCAAAAGCCATCTAGCTTCAAAATTTGGACACCGAAATGCCTAGGTCAAAATCTAGGTCAAATTCATAGGTTTTCCTTATTTTTTCGATTCTGACACTACACTTTAATTATATTCTTCGAAATTCTGTATACATATAGCCAAGAATATGCTAATAGTGTTAGCCTTTTGCCGTCAGAAAGTATTTTGACCCACTTTTGAGATATGGTGTCCGAAAAGTAGGTCAAAATAAAAAGTTCTCCAAATTGAATATATGAGTTATGAATTAAGAGTAGAATTCTGTCAGGAATCCGAATCTGCAAATCAAATTTCAATCCGACTTCCGGGTCGGAAGTTATGGCGTGTCCGAAAAGTAGGTCAAAATAAAAAATCTCCAAATTTAACGTATGAGTTATGAATTAGGGGTAGAATTTTGTCAGGAATCCGAATCTGAAAACCAAATTTCGATCCGACTTCTGGTTCGGAAGTGATAGCGTTTTGAAATTTCGAGAAAAATCGATCTGATGGTATCCTGATAGAAAGTCAAGAGTAGAGAAGAAAATATTGAAAAATTCATCCATCCTTCCTATCTCATCCTACCCTATCCTTCCTATCTATCCTTCCTTCATATCTTTTCCTTCCTATCCTATCCTATCCTTTCTTCCTATTCTATTCTATCCTATCCTTCTTTCTTATTCTATCCTATCGTTCTTTCCTATTCTATCCTATCCTACCTTCCTATTTTATTTATCCACCTCTTTCTAGATGACTCAGCTTATTCTGGATGACTCGGCTTATTCTGGATGACTCGGCTAAAAAAAAGTCTAGATCTGGAGTCTGAAATTGAACTTCGTTCAATTTCCAAAATCTAGTTATTCTTTATTATTCTTTCCCAGTTTTCTCGATAACCATAAGGCTTCCAATAAAGATCATTATTCAGTCAATTTAGGTCCAGAATCTAGTTCCTCGGAAATTGGGTCAAATTTTTATCTAGGTCAAAGGTCAAGAACTAGGTCAAATCCAGTACTTTGTCACTTTTTTCGATTTTCTCGGTCGTCCTTCAATATTTTCGATCCGGGTTTTTTTCATTGTGTTCCTTTTAAAAAAGTAGGAAACCTAGGGTCGATTTAGTTTTTTGATATCTCAAACCGATTTCGAGATATCAGTGTCCGAAAACGAGGTCCAAAAAAAAGTTCTCCGAATCAAATGTCCAGGATATTAGTCTTATAGGAAATTTTCTCAGGATTCCGAATCTGAAAACGAAATTTGGATCTGACTTCCAGTTCGGAAGTTATGGCGTTTTGAAAACTCAAAAATCGCTAAATTTGGTGCCCATGTTAAGTCAATGGGAAAAAATATTTTTTTGAAGTGAAAAATACGGAATATAGACTGCGTTCAGCTTCATATAATCAAAGCCTTTAAAAGAAGGGGACCTCAAAAGCCATCTAGCTTCACAATTTGGACACCGAAATGCCTAGGTCAAAATCTAGGTCAAATTCATAGATTTTCCTTATTTTTTCGATTCTGACACTACACTTTAATTATATTCTTCGAAATTGTGTATACATGTAGCCAAGAATATGCTAATAGTGTTAGCCTTTTGCCGTCAGAAAGTATTTTGACCCACTTTTGAGATATGGTGTCCGAAAAGTAGGTCAAAATAAAAAGTTCTCCAAATTGAATATATGAGTTATGAATTAAGAGTACAATTTTGTCAGGAATCCGAATCTGCAAACCAAATTTCGATCCGATTTCCGGTTCGGAAGTTATGGCGTGTCCGAAAAGTAGGTCAAAATAAAAAATCTCCAAATTTAACGTATGAGTTATGAATTAGGGGTAGAATTTTGTCAGGAATCCGAATCTGCAAACCAAATTTCGATCCGACTTCCGGTTCGGAAGTGATAGCGTTTTAAAATTTCGAGAAAAATCGATCTGATGGTATCCTGATAGAAAGTCAAGAGTAGAGAAGAAAATATTGAAAAATTCATCCATCCTCATATCTCATCCTACCCTATCCTTCCTATCTATCCTTCCCTCATATCTTTTCCTTCCTATCCTTCCTATCCTATCCTATCCTTTCTTCCTATTCTATTCTATCCTATCCTTCTTTCTTATTCTATCCTATCGTTCTTTCCTATTCTATCCTTTCCTACCTTCCTATTTTATTTATCCATCTCTTTCCAGATGACTCAGCTTATTCTGGATGACTCGGCTTATTCTGGATGACTCGGCTAAAAAAAGTCTAGATCTGGAGTCTAGATCTAGTTATTATTCTTTATTATTCTTTCCCAGTTTTCTCGATAACCATAAGGCTTCCTATAAAGATCATTATTCAGTCAATTTATGTCCAGTATCTAGTTCCTCGGAAATTGGGTCAAATTTTTATCTAGGTCAAAGGTCAAGAACTAGGTCAAATCCAGTACTTTGTCACTTTTTTCGATTTTCTCGGTCGTCCTTCAATATTTTCGATCCGGGTTTTTTTCATTGTGTTCCTTATGTTACGTTCGAAAATAACAGAAAGTAAAAACAGCAATTAACATATGATAACAATATATTTATATTTTGAAAACTAAATAATATAACAATATAACTATAATATAAAGGAGGTTTAATACTTAAGTGATGTCCAATCAATGATACGGCTTATTCTTGATGTCGATAAATGTCGTTGACGATCCTTGAGAATGTTCCAGAACACGAAATGTTTCAATAATCGTTAATAGTTCTCCAATGTTTGTAATAATCCAATAATGTTTGTTGTAATCCTATAATGTTCGTATCCAATAATGTTTGATGATAATCCACAAATGTTTGATGATAATCCACAAATGTTTATGATAATCCACGAATGTATATGATAATCCGTATATAGTGTGTGTTGTAATATATGTCCATATAAAGTCCTCAGGTTGTGTGTTTATAGTGTTATAAATGTTCCCACAGTAATTATCTACTAAGAAGATGTCCTTTTGATAAACTTTGAAATTCTGCTCTATTTAGTTCCTTTGAGATGTCCAGTTATGATTACTTAATTATCTGCTAATGAGAGTCACTGTGCTGTTCTTTTTATAATGTGAAAGAATGATCCAGAAACGAATCTTCTGGAACTACATCTTGATTGGACATCTTTAGTGACATGATTCAATCTGATTAAATGTTTACTAGTTTCCGAATATTCTAGAAGGTCAAGAGTTAATGAGTCATTCAGTTCAGTTTTGTTTACAAGATACAGTGTATAATGTCATTGTGACCTTGACCTAAGATCTCTAATGAAGAATAGCTCAACATATACAGCAAGCATAGATTACAAATTAAAAAACTATAGGTGAATATAGTAGAATATAATATACATATAGCTCACTACTGTAACACCTCCCTCCTTAAAAGAAAAGTTTTGAATGCAATGAAAAACTTTTACAATAATATCTTGAGTAGCGAGCGTTACAATTTTTAAAAGTGAGGTTGAGACTTACATAATATTTGTTTACAATATTCCTTTTTATATGCAGTATGTTTACAAATAATATAATACTCTCTATCGTTACAGTGTGAGTACAATCTAATAACATATAATGTTCTTATAATCCCATACTACAATAGTATCAAACTAAGTTATGCATCAAGTCATAAATACAATACATGCAATAGATCATATAACTTGTACAATAGCATACATTTTTGAGTCTGACAAACACTAAACTAGTACAATGTTTTAAATTATCACATGATCTTATGTAAGTATTTCTAATAGTACACTCTGATGTTATCAAGTAATCTTGTGACACTATTTAACGATCACCTATAATGCTCACATAATCTAGATACAATCTTATAGTTCATATAATATCAATTTCACTATTTAGGCAAATGTTTTTATATATTGTTAAAATAAAGTGACAGTTATCACAAATCTCTAATTTGCCTATCATATAATATAGTCTTGATGAGTTAATCATTATAATTTACAATATCTGACTCTTGAATAACATGCATGTATAGTTGTCATTGACATACAAGTTTGGCCTATGAGCTAAGAGCACAAGCTCATGTTGAGTAAAGAAATTTTATCACGCTCAACATACCTTTTCATCATGTGTAGCTCTCTACACCTCACAGGGGTAGTTTTATCAATGCAAATGAAATCATTCAGCACTGAGTCAGACTTTGAGTAAGATTTAAGCTCTTTTGAAAGCCCAACAAATGTGAAATTGTTGATTTGTGATTTCACAATATACTTGGTTTTGCTATTCCTAAGCATAAGGAGTGATTTTATTTCTGGAGACTGTGTGGCCATTGATAGAATAGTGAGCAGATATTGATTATCAGATTTTGTTTTTGGTAATGGACCAACACAGTCAATAAGAACCTTACTGAATGGTTCATCAAATGCAGGTATAAGTTGTAAAGGAGCAATTGAGATTTTCTGGTTAGATTTCCCAACCATTTGACATGTATGACAAGACCTACAATACTCTTGGACATCTTGTTTTAATTTGGGCCAAAAGAAATGATTGAGTATTTTTTGGTATGTTTTAGTTACTCCTAAATGACCTGCCATGGGAGAATCATGAGCTAGACTCAAGATTTCCTTATGATATGATTTTGGGACAACAATTTGATGTACAATTGCCCAATCGTCTTCAGGGGAAGCTTCAGGAGGTCTCCACTTTCGCATTAATATGCCATCCTTTTTGTAGAAACAAACAGGGACCTTGTCAGCTTCATCAATAGTAAGACATCTTTTATGAAGATCAATGAGTGATGGATCATGCTCTTGTTCATAAATTAACATGTGTTTAGAATGAGGATCATTTTTCAAAGAATCACTATCAGAAATAGAGGATGAAACCTCAGAACTAGAAGAGGATGAAACCTCAGAACAAGGAGGGGATGAAACCTCATGAACACTAGCAGAAGAAGATGAAACTTCATCAGAACTAGCAAGAGCGGGCGAAACCGCATTAAAATAGTGATCCTGCTCAGAAGGTGAATCACCCCTGGCAATAGGCTTTTTCAATGAAGAATATGCCTCATTAGATCGCTGCTTGGCTTGAACAATAGACTGTTTCAATGAAGAATTTGCCTTTAAAATAGGATAAGGACCATCTTTAACAAGTGGTGAGTGACATTCATCATCAAACAAGGAGCTTAAAAACCCACTATCAAAGTCATCTCCCACAGATGAATCCCCGCTATTAGCTAACTTTTTAGCCATAGCCCTAGTAACAGCACAAGCAGGATATATATCAGAGTCCTCTTGGACAGAATCCTCAATAGAACAAGGCTGATCAGAAACAATGGGGTCTAATGATACCTTACCCCCAGCTAAATCATTGCCTAAAAGCAATGCGACTCCTTCAACAGGAAGTTGTGGCCTAACACCAACAATAACTGGCCCTTTGACTAACTCTGATGTGATATGAATACGATGGAGGGGAACTTTAGTAAATCCTAATTCAATGCCTTGCATCAAAATATGGGTACCTGTGAATGACTCCTCAGATAAAGGAAGGACACCTTCTAACAACAATGTCTGAGATGCACCCGTGTCTCTAAGAATCTTAATTGGCTTTGAATTGGTATCATCACTTGACAGTGACACAGATCCTTCCGACATGAAAGGCTTATAATCCTCCATAATATCACTATGAGTAGATTTCTCAGTATGAGTATATGAATCCCAAACAATGGGCTTTCTTGAAATGGGAACAGTAGCACAACCATTCGAATGAGCAGAACCAGACATCTCTCTTCTATTCTTAATCCTATAGCATTCAGAAATAAGATGACCAGGCTTTTTACAATAATTACAGGTGACATTTGATTTTGGACCTGAAGAATTTGATTGATCTGATTTTGAGCTAGAACTCTGTGATGAATTAGACTGGTCTTTTGCTTTGTTTGATGTATTTGATGATGAGGACTGATTTGATTTAGAGTCATATGAAGGTTTGTTACCCTGATAACCTCTAAAGTTTGAGTTAGGATTACCTTTGATAAAACTACCCTTATGAGTAAGAGCATAATCATCAGACAGGGTGGCAGCTTGACTTAAAGTTTCTACCTTGTGTTCATCTAAATAAGTTCTAATGTGATACTGAACACAGTTTTTAAATTGTTCTATTAGCATAAGCTCTCTGAGCTTTTTAAACTCTTCAGATACATCTTTAGAGACAAGCCACCTGTCAAAAAGCTGCTCTTGCTCTCGAGCAAACTCAACATGGGTTTGGTCACTCTGTTTGTGGGCATTTCTAAATTTTTGTCTGTAAGCTTCTGGCACTAGTTCATAAGCTTTAAGAATTGCATTTTTAATAAGGTCATAATCAGAGCATACTTCTGCTGAGAGAGAGGCAAATATTTCACTTGCTTTACCAATGAATACACTCTGAAGCATAACTGGCCATGCAGATTTAGGCCAGTCTAGGCTCTGAGCGACTTTTTCAAAATGTGTAAAGTATTTATCAACATTTTTCTCCTGAAATTTAGGTACAAATTTGAGAAATTTTGAAGCGTCAAACCTATTTTCAAAATGTTGATGCATAGTAGCATGTTCATCAGTTTTGGATTGAGCTTCTATCTCAAGACGTTTCAATTCAATTTCTCTTTGAATTTCTTGTTCTCTTAATTTTATTTCTTTTTCACTTTGAATTTCTAACTCTTTTTCTCTCAATTCTCTTTCATTTTGCAATTCTTTCTCTCTCATTTCATTTTGTAATTTGAGTTCAAGTTCTCTCATTTGTAATTGCTGTTGAAATTCAGTAGGATCAACATGCTGGGTTGGCTCTACAGTAAGCTTTAATGCTTCTTCTGGTAATATTTCTTCCGCCACCAAATATGGCACCAGAATATTTTTTATTGCACCTTTTCGGTATGAAGTTTTTACTGCCAAACCAACATGTTTTGCTAGTGCCAGAAGTTCAGTTTTCTTTAAACTGTCAAATTCCTCCAAAGAGGGCGATCCTAAAAATGTCTCAACCTCAAAACTCATTTTCAATTAATTGCTGTCTTCACAATTTAAATGTACAAGTTTTGGATTTCGAATTTTGAAATATTTGAATTTTAGCTTGTTGTAGTTGTATCCCGGACGAGCCCCCAATTTCTGTTACGTTCGAAAATAACAGAAAGTAAAAACAGCAATTAACATATGATAACAATATATTTATATTTTGAAAACTAAATAATATAACAATATAACTATAATATAAAGGAGGTTTAATACTTAAGTGATGTCCAATCAATGATACGGCTTATTCTTGATGTCGATAAATGTCGTTGACGATCCTTGAGAATGTTCCAGAACACGAAATGTTTCAATAATCGTTAATAGTTCTCCAATGTTTGTAATAATCCAATAATGTTTGTTGTAATCCTATAATGTTCGTATCCAATAATGTTTGATGATAATCCACAAATGTTTGATGATAATCCACAAATGTTTATGATAATCCACGAATGTATATGATAATCCGTATATAGTGTGTGTTGTAATATATGTCCATATAAAGTCCTCAGGTTGTGTGTTTATAGTGTTATAAATGTTCCCACAGTAATTATCTACTAAGAAGATGTCCTTTTGATAAACTTTGAAATTCTGCTCTATTTAGTTCCTTTGAGATGTCCAGTTATGATTACTTAATTATCTGCTAATGAGAGTCACTGTGCTGTTCTTTTTATAATGTGAAAGAATGATCCAGAAACGAATCTTCTGGAACTACATCTTGATTGGACATCTTTAGTGACATGATTCAATCTGATTAAATGTTTACTAGTTTCCGAATATTCTAGAAGGTCAAGAGTTAATGAGTCATTCAGTTCAGTTTTGTTTACAAGATACAGTGTATAATGTCATTGTGACCTTGACCTAAGATCTCTAATGAAGAATAGCTCAACATATACAGCAAGCATAGATTACAAATTAAAAAACTATAGGTGAATATAGTAGAATATAATATACATATAGCTCACTACTGTAACACTTATAAAAAAGTAGGAAACCTAGAGTCGATTTAGTTTTTTGATATCTCAAACCGATTTCGAGATATCAGTGTCCGAAAACGAGGTCCAAAAAAAAGTTCTCCGAATCAAATGTCCAGGATATTAGTCTTATAGGAAATTTTCTCAGGATTCCGAATCTGAAAACGAAATTTTGATCCGACTTCCAGTTCGGAAGTTATGGCGTTTTGAAAACTCAAAAATCGCTAAATTTGGTGCCCATGTTAAGTCAATGGGAAAAAATATTTTTTTGAAGTGAAAAATACGGAATATAGACTGAGTTCAGCTTCATATAATCAAAGCCTTTAAAAGAAGGGGACCTCAAAAGCCATCTAGCTTCACAATTTGGACACCGAAATGCCTAGGTCAAAATCTAGGTCAAATTCATAGGTTTTCCTTATTTTTTCGATTCTGAAACTACACTTTAATTATATTCTTCGAAATTGTGTATACATGTAGCCAAGAATATGCTAATAGTGTTAGCCTTTTGCCGTCAGAAAGTATTTTGACCCACTTTTGAGATATGGTGTCCGAAAAGTAGGTCAAAATAAAAAATCTCCAAATTTAACGTATGAGTTATGAATTAGGGGTAGAATTTTGTCAGGAATCCGAATCTGCAAACCAAATTTCGATCCGACTTCCGGTTCGGAAGTGATAGCGTTTTGAAATTTCGAGAAAAATCGATCTGATGGTATCCTGATAGAAAGTCAAGAGTAGAGAAGAAAATATTGAAAAATTCATCCATCCTCCTATCTCATCCTACCCTATCCTTCCTATCTATCCTTCCTTCATATCTTTTCCTTCCTATCCTTCCTATCCTATCCTATCCTATCCTTTCTTCCTATTCTATTCTATCCTATCCTTCTTTCTTATTCTATCCTATCGTTCTTTCCTATTCTATCCTACCTTCCTATTTTATTTATCCATCTCTTTCTAGATGACTCAGCTTATTCTGGATGACTCGACTTATTCTGGATGACTCGGCTAAAAAAAGTCTAGATCTGGAGTCTAAAATTGAACTTCGTTCAATTTCCAAAATCTAGTTATTAGACTCCAGATGAAATCTGGAGTCTATTGTTTTCGTCAGTTTTCTTATTCTTCTTATTCTTATTATTATTAGACTCCAGATTGAAAATCTGGAGTCTATTGTTCTCGTCAGTTTTCTTATTCTTCTTCTTCTTCTTCTTCTTCTTATTATTATTAGACTCCAGATGAAATCTGGAGTCTATTGTTTTTGTCAGTTTTCTTATTCTTATTCTTATTATTATTCTAAACCAGTTTTCTCAATAACCATAAAATTTTCAGTAAAGTCAGTCATTTGGTCAATTTAGGTCCAGAATCTAGTTCCTCGGAAATTGGGTCAAATTTTTATCTAGGTCAAAGGTCAAGAACTAGGTCAAATCCAGTACTTTGTCACTTTTTTCGATTTTCTCGGTCGTCCTTTAATATTTTCGATCCGGGTTTTTTTCATTGTGTTCCTTATAAAAAAGTAGAAAACCTAGAGTCGATTTAGTTTTTTGATATCTCAAACCGATTTCGAGATATCAGTGTCCGAAAACGAGGTCCAAAAAAAGGTTTTCCGAATCAAATATCCAGGATATCAGTCTTATAGGAAATTTTCTCAGGATTCCGAATCTGAAAACGAAATTTCGATCCGACTTCCGATTCGGAAGTTATGGCGTTTTGAAAACTCAAAAATCGCTAAATTTGGTGCCCATGTTAAGTCAATGGGAAAAAATATTTTTTTGAAGTGAAAAATACGGAATATAGACTGAGTTCAGCTTCATATAATCAAAGCCTTGAAAAGAAGGGGACCTCAAAAGCCATCTAGCTTCAAAATTTGAACACCGAAATTCCTAGGTCAAAATCTAGGTCAAATTCATAGGTTTTCCTTATTTTTTCGATTCTGACACTACACTTTAATTATATTCTTCGAAATTGTGTATACATGTAGCCAAGAATATGCTTATAGTGTTAGCTTTTTGCCGTCAAAAAGTATTTTGACCCACTTTTGAGATATGGTGTCCGAAAAGTAGGTCAAAATAAAAAGTTCTCCAAATTTAATATATGAGTTATGAATTAAGAGTAGAATTCTGTCAGGAATCCGAATCTGCAAATCAAATTTCGATCCGACTTCCGGTTCGGAACTTATGGCGTGTCCAAAAAGTAGGTCAAAATAAAAAATTTCCAAATTTAACGTATGAGTTATGAATTGGGGGTAGAATTTTGTCAGGAATCCGAATCTGCAAACTAAATTTCGATCCGACTTCCGGTTCGGAAGTTATGGCGTTTTGAAAGCTCAAAAATCGCTAAATTTGGTGCCCATGTTAAGTCAATGGAAAAAAAGATTTTTTTGAAGTGAAAAATATGAAATATAGACTGAGTTCAGCTAAATATAATGAAAGGTTTTAAAAGAATGGGACCTCAAAAGCCATCTAGCTTCAAAATTTGGACACCAAAATGCCTAGGTCAAAAATTGCTAAATTTGGTGTCCCATGTTATGTCAATGGGAAAAAAGATTTTTTTGAAGTGTAAAATACAAGATATAGACTAATTACAGCTTAAAATAATGAAAGCCTATGAAAGAAGGGGACCTCGAAGGCTACTTAACTTCAAAATTTGGACACCAAGATCCCTAGGTCAAAATCTAGGTCATATTCAAGGTTTTTCCTTATTTTTGCGATTCTGACACTACAGATTAATTATATTCTTCGAAATTTTGTATACATGTAGCCAAGAGTGTGCTAATAGTGTTAGCCTTTTGCCGTCAGAAAGTATTTTGCCCCATTTTTGAGATATGGTGTCCGAATAGTAGGTCAAAATAAAAATTCGCCAAATTTAACGTATGAGTTATGAATTAGGGGTAGAATTTTGTCAGGAATCCGAATCTTTAAATCATATTTCGATTCGACTCCTGGTTCGGAAGTTATGGCGTTTTGAAATTTCGGAAAATCGATCTGATGGTATCCTGATAGAAAGTCAAGAGTAGAGAAGAAAATATTGAAAAATTCATCCATCCTTCCTATCTGATCTTACCCTATCCTATCCTATCCTTCCTATCTATCCTTCCTTCGTATCATTTCCTTCCTATCCTTCCTATCCTCTCCTATCATATCCTATCTTCCTATTCTGTTCTATCCTATCCTTCTTTCTTATTCTATCCTATCGTTCCTTCCTATACTATCCTATCCTACCTTCCTATTTTATCCATCCATCTTTTTCTTGATGACTCAGCTTATTTTGGATGACTCGGCTTATTCTGGATGACTTGGCTAAAAAAAGTCTAGATCTGGAGTCTGAAATTGAACTCGTTCAATTTCCAAAATCTAGTTATTCTTCTCCTTAGCACGATTTCTCAGTAACTAGAAGACTTAGAATAAATCTAATTACATGGTCAGTTAGGGTATGTGACCTTGTTTCTGGGAAATTAGGTCAAATTTTTATCTAGGTCAAAGGTCAAAATTTAGGTCAATTTTTCTAATTTCACAAATTTTCAATTTTCTTTTTAATCTATCAATATTTCTTGCGATGAATTAAATTATAGCTCCCTCTAAGTATTGTAAACATTTCGCTCACTCTATGTCTCGATGAAAATTTTACCAATTTTGAAAAATTTGACTCCAAAAAAAGAGTGAAATTTAAACTGTTCCAAATCTATTAAAATTAGTCTCAATTTAACAGGAAATTTTTTCAGGATTCCGAATCTGAAAACGAAATTGTGATCCGACTTCCGGTTCAGGAATTAACACATTTTGAAATTTCAAAAAAATGATATGATGGTACCCTGATGGCATGTCTACCTGACCGTTAATTTTCTCACGTCTCATTAGTATCAAAGTTCAAATTAAGGCTGTAATAGAAAATTTTCTCAGGATTCCGAATCTGAAAACAAAATTGAGACCCGACTTCCGGTTGAGAAGTTATGGGCTTTTGAAATCTCAAAAAAAATCCCACCGCTGCCACCACATTGTAACAATCTCAACCCTTTCATTAATATCAGATCTCAAAATGGTTTTATGATAAACAATCTAAATCTGGAGTCTTGAATTGAACTTGTTCAATTTCTCCAATCTAGTTATTTTTCTTAGCAAAATATCTCAATAACTAGAAGACTTAGGGTAAATCTGTTTACATGGTCAGTTAGGCTATGTGACCTAGTTTCTGGGAAATGAGGTCAAATTTTTATCTAGGCCAAAGGTCAAAATCTAGGTCAAATCTACAAATTGTCAATTATCTTTGTTATAGTATATTATTTTTTCTCAATTTTTTTTTCATCGTGTAGCTAAGAAGAAGCGCTTTTAAGTGAACTAATTTTTTTTATTGTTACTTTTAAGAATTTTGAGAAATTAGAATTTAAAAAAAAGTTGAATTTTTTAAATGTTCCAAATCCATTATTATTTGGTATTAATTTAATAGGAAATTGTCTCAAGATTCTGAATCTGAAAACGAAATTGTGATCCGACTCCCGATTCAGGAGTTAAGACATTTTGAAATTTTGAAAAAATGATTTGATGATATCCCCATGTCATGTCAATCGGACCGATATTTTTTGACAAGTTCAAAAATCAAAATCGCTCAAATTGATTCCAAATTGGTACCATTGTATTACACTGTACTCGGATAGAGTAAATTAGGTCACCATTTTGACCTTGACCTTTGACATTGACCTTCAAATGACCTCAAAGTTGAAAACTAGGATTTTCATTCCAATTCTTTGCAAGTATGAAGTATGGATGTCCCTGATTCTAAATATGCTTGTGGTTTTGGAATTTGACCTCCGGGTGACCTTGAAAAGGTCAAAAAGGTTAAATTGCTAAAATTGCTCAAATTGATTCGAAATTGGTACCATTGTATTACACTGTACTAAACTAGAGTAAATTAGGTCAACATTTTGACCTTGACCTTTGACCTTCACCGTAAAATGACGTAAAACTTATTTCTTGTTTTACCTGTTCAAGGAGCCACTGTAGTTATTTTTTGCATGCCTTACTCTTCCCATTTAACATATCTCTAGGGTTTATAATTTGGGTGATTTTCATTCCAATTCTTTGCAAGTATGAAGTATGGATGTCCCTGATTCTAAATATGCTTGTGGTTTTGGAATTTGACCTCCGGGTGACCTTGAAAAGGTCAAAAAGGTTAAATTGCTAAAATTGCTCAAATTGATTCGAAATTGGTACCATTGTATTACACTGTACTTAACTATAGTAAATTAGGTCAACATTTTGACCTTGACCTTTGACCTTCAACGTAAAACGACGTAAGACATATTTCTTGTTTTTCATGTACAAGGAGCCACTATAGATATGTTTTGCCCAAATGTTGTACATGGCATGCCTCATTCTTCTCATTTAACATATATTCCGGGTTTTTTAATTGGAATTGGGTGCCCCAAATTTGAAAAATGGGGCACCCCAGTGGGGCAAAATTTGAAAAACTATGAATTTCATCATAATTCTTACCAAAAATAAAGAATAAAAGTAAATGGTATCAAGAAATAACAAGTTTAACACTTTGTTTTCCTAATCTATATAGGGGGCACGTGACAGCGCTTTAAAGAGCGTCTGGGAGGATAAGGGTACGGGTTTTTAAATTGAGTGCCAAACTTTCAAAAATATGGCAAAATATGTTATCAAATATGCTTTCGGTTTTGGAATTCGACCTCTGCGTGACCTTGAAAAAGGTCAATTGTGCACCGAATTTGCTACTGCGGCGAGGAACGGCATTCTACGAAATCGCCCCCGTGGCGATTTTAAATGTCTAGTTATTTATTCTTCCTCCCTCTTTTTCTCCTACTTCCAACTACCTTTCAATTAGGTACTACATAGTCCTACTAGGGACCTGGGCAGAACTTGGCGGGAAAGGAATTTTTATCTAGGTCAAGGTCAAAGGTCAAAATCTAGGTCAAATCTAAGTTTTTTTCAAGTTTCTCAAATCCTGACACTACACTTAAATATTTTTGGCTGAATTTTTGCACACAGATAGATATCAGTATTCTAGTTGTCTAAGCCTTTACCGTCTAGAGAAATTTTGCCTAAGTTTTGAGATATTGAAGGTCAAAAAAGGTCAAAAAAGGTCTTTTTTCAACTTGCTTCAAATTGACCAAATTTTTTTTTAAAACTCATCTACAAATTCTCAGGATTCCAAATCTGACCTTACTTTTGACCTCCGACCTTTAGTTGACCTTCAGTGACCTCCGAAAAGTCAAAAAAGTTGATTTTTCAAATCGATTTTCTGGATTCAAATTTAGGTATATTTATTCACAAAAGATCTTATGAGGTCTAAAAAAGTAAAATTTGCAAGGTCAAAGGTCAAGGTCATCAAACGAAATCACAAACTGTGTTTTCTAAGTTTCTCAAAACTGGAGACTACAAATCAATTTTTTTACTGAAAGTCAGAATGTATATTCCTCTAAAGGTTCTACACATATTAGCAATTGACTATTTATTAAAATTTTGCTCCAGTTTTGAGATATTAGAACTCAAAAACTGAAAAAAGGTCAAATTTCAAAATTTTTCAAGGTCAAATTTCAACTTGCTCAAAATTGACCAAACTTTTTTTCTAAAAAGCATCTACAAGATCTCAGGAACTCAAATATGACCTTAGTTTTGAACTATGACCTTTATTTGACCTTCAGTGACCTTCGAAAGGTCAAAAAAGTTAATTTTTTTAAATTGATTTTCTGGATTCAAATTTAGGTTTCTTCAATCAGAAAAGATATACTGAGGTCTAAAAAAGTAAAACCTGTAAGGTCAAAGGTCAAGGTCATCAAACAAGATCACAAACTGTGTTTTCTAAGTTTCTCAAAGTTTGTGACTACAAATCAATATTTTTGAATTAAAGTCAGGATATATATTCCTCTAAAGGTTTTACACATAATAAAAATTGATTATTTATTAAAATTCTGCACCAGTTTTGAGATATTGGACCTCAAAAACTGAAAAAGGTCTAATGTTGAAATTTTTCAAGGTCAAATTTCACATTGCTTCAAATTGACCAAACCTTTTTTTTTAAATCATCTACAAGATGCCTGGAGTTCATATATGACCTTGTATTTAAGATTTGACCTTTGGCAGACCTTTAAATGTTCAAAAAAGCCTACGGGGCCTCCGTAAGATTGCTTGCAATCTTAAACATCTAGTTAATTTTAACTATTGTACAATTTTTGCGGGTGAAATTTAGGTGTTACTCGTGTAGACAAAAAGCCGAGAATGACTACCTTTAGTTTCATACTACCCTTTGTTCAAAGTTCTACATTTCTATTGGCAACTACTTTACACTCAGAATCTAACCTCGTTCTATTTCAGCAACTGCTAACAAAATGATCAGAAAATTATTTTCAATCTCATTCATACTTCAAAACGATAGAAAATATAATTATCAGAGGTTAATGTTTCAAAACTGTTTTGAAACAAACTAACGTCTTGTTTTCAACCTACACCTTGCTCCTTTCTGTCGTATTTAATAAAATAAAAATAGTATATCACGAAGGGATAAGAACCACTGACCTGGGACTTGGTTAATCACTAGCGCCATAGGCGTTCACCTACACAGTGTATTCTGGATACAACTGACGAGTTGTATTTAAGTGAAGTTAAAAGTGAAGATCATTTTGAATTGACGCTCGGTATAAATATATAATACTTTTGTTCTTTCAGATTGGTAGCACGTTGGCCTCATGGTTAACGTGCCTAGCTTCCATGCTCGAGGTTAGTCGATCGAGACCCGTTCATATCGAACTTTTTAATTTGCTTGTTGTCAAGACATAATAAGTAGAGCAACATCCAGAAAAAAAATAGATCAAAAATACTCCAGTGGAGTATAAAATTGTCACCAGAATTCCGAAATGAGATGAATGTTAACTCGTTAAATTTCGGTAGATAAAAATAGGTCAGAAAATCCGTATTAATCCGAACAAGGTTCTGGAATTTTCGTCATAAGAAGTAGATCAAAAATACTCCCAATGGAGTATAAAATTGTCATCAGGATTCCGAGGAACGACGAATCGAATCGGCAAACTTTGGTACAATAATGAAGTGCATAAAAACCGAAAAATAATATAAAATCATGAAACAGGTGTCAGGGGCTTTCCCTCATCTTTCCCGACATGGTTCTAAAAGCCTTATATGGATCTATCACGTGACATTCAAAATGACGTTCCTATATGGTCCTGTAGGGCTTATATGGACCTTTCGAGCAGGTGACCTAATATTAAATCAAAATCGAAATTTTACCTTGACCATTGGATGGGATATCATAGAAAATATCCAAGAAAACATATTCTCGTGATCCTTAAATCACTTAAATTCGATCATTTTATCTTTACCCCTTGATGGAATTTTGTGAAAGAAGTCATGAAAACACATCATCATGTAAGGTTTTCACCTAAATTAGCTCGTTTTATCTTGACCCTTCAATTAAATGTCATGGAAAAATATTTTATGAAAAATATCATCATGTTATGATTTGTATTTGAATAAGACCGTTTCATCTAAATACTTGGACAATATTTCATAGAAAATGCACATTAAAATTATTGGATTGGATTTACAGGATTTGCCTTAATTTATCAATGTAATGTAAGTATTAGATTAACTCTCAAATAGGGTTCTATTTTAACTTTTTCTATTGAAATTAATACGAGGCAGGACTCGCTCTCTAAATACACGTAGCTAATAAAAATTTAACCCTTGGGTGTTGAAAAAAAAATATGACAAGTCCAGAATCAAATGATTTGTCCGGAACCTCTTAAGATCCTATTTTAACAGAAAACATGTATTGTGAAATATATTGTTTGCAAGTTTTACTTAGTAAAGTCACTTGAATAATGTATGTCCCCTAACATCTTATTACACGATTGAGAAGAGACTGGGGCAATTCATCATATTACAGACTCGTTGCCAGCTTTCGCCTGGGGGAGGGGGGTTCACATACTTTCAAAAAAGGTCATATTAAACGCAATTGATATTTCATGCAAATATCATGTAGAATATAGATTCTAGTGTCAAGGTTATCTCATTTGATTTCACAAAATGGCTAACCTTGTAATCATTATTTGAACCAGTGAACTTATTTGAACACAGTTTGCGTTGTAAATATGTATATTTTTATTTTATTTATTTATTTTTTTATATTTTTAATATTGCCACATTAACTTTATAATTATTATGTACTCATCTGCATAGGTGGAAATAAAGATACATAAACATAAACATAAACATAACCAGGGGCAGAGTCAGCAATTGTTCAGGGGGTAGATTTCTTGGGGTTTGCATCAATGCGAACGAAGCGAGGCCCGGAACAGCGTTTACCCCCGAAATATCTGGATGTCAATGTTTTTTTCATATTTTGCAAAATTGCTTTTTCTTTTTGAGAGGGTGGGGAATGCAAGCGCACATGTCTTCCCCCCCGCCTTGGCTACGCCCATGCAAACCTACACCCAGCCGTAAACAGGTATGGGAATTATGTTATAATGATCATGACATAGATAATGCGACGGAATGTAGCCTGTATAACTGTTGATTCCTGGGTTTTGTCTCTTCCTTCTCATATTATCAAATTATCAAAAAATGATATTTTGACTGTAGTTAAAAAGCCGGCTTTTCGATTCCCAGTTTGTAAAATTCAAATAAGAATACTATCTTTATTTTCTATTTAAACTTAAATCAATTTATTATAAACAAACTATCCGGGCAAACTATGACCGAGCATCGGGAATAGAAAACTCATGTAAATGAGTTATATAAGACAATGAAATCAACACTGATTAAAACATAAACACTATAAAACCTTCTTTCGATTCCATTACCTGTTATAATTTTTTTTTTAAATACTGACTTTACCGGGAGGAATTTAACATGGGCTTTATTCAAAGGCAAGAATGTGTTTTGATAACTTATTAAGCGGATTAAAAGCTGTTGGACGTTGCTCCAATGATTTATATTTTATGATTCTGAATTGATGTGTGGATTATAATTGAAATCGAAAACATGACCAAAAGAGTCTGGACTTCCATTTGTTTTGATCATGAGGAATTGGAAACAATCAAAGCGGCGATTTGAAAAAGTAAAAATTGAATTCCCATGCATAATCCAAGATTTAATACAACCGGTGTTAACAGGTTGTCAATGTTAAATAATCATACCTTCTCAGGAAGAATTAGGTTGCATTGACTCTGAAAGTAGAGATAACAAGTTCAGCGGTGTAGCCAGCTTCCCATCGGGGGGGGGGGGGCGATATCCATACAAAACACGTGTTTGCACAAGCTATTTTTATTAGCAACTTTTGATAACTACAATGAAGATCTCTCTTTTCTGGCGCGACTGTAAAGGTGTCCAAAATCATAATTATAGTAAAAATAGATCATTTCAAAATCCGTCTAGTTGCTTATTATACACAGGTAAAGTCATATTCATTAAGAACTACGAACGGTTCATTACTGTGTTGTATTGTTTTATCATGCTTAAAATAAAAATACGCACAGATAGTCTGTTTTTTATTTGTATGCTCAGTTATAAAATGAGCAGTGTAACTTAGAAATAGCTTAATATAGTCAGAAAGAAGCAATTATAATGTGTGACTATAGTGCACACTTACAAAGTATTGCGTTTGCATATATTTGAGTATTCTTAACTTCACATAATCAGTGCTTATTTGTGCTGTTCTACAAATAAAGAGGAGCAATACCTGAATATACAGAGTGTTCCATATATGCAGCGAGTATTGTCTCTGTAATGTCTCTCTTTATATGTGCTGAGTATTTTTGCTGATTACAAGAGATTCTTACAAATAGACACTTCTTATAACCAAGCAATATTCTCTATTTTATATAGTGTTTCAAAGGTTTGCGCAAGAAGCTATTTGATAAAAAAAAGACGTTTGCCGTCTTGATTGGCGCATTAAGATTCACGAAAATTCATTTAACCTCGAAAACCAAACAATTCAGTCTTTAATATAAATTTATGTAATTTGATTACGTGTACTATTACTTTTCTAGAATCTTCAACAAGAAAAAATTTACCGGTTTGTTTGTTTCGCCAAGATTTGAGCTCTGATAAAATAAGAGGACATACCCAAAAGACAAAATAGCCCTTTTTGACAAATATGTATATGCAGCTAATAAATGGGAATAGTGTGGAATAATGTACTTAAAATTAGAATTGGTTTGGTGATGATAAAACCTGCAAATATTAGTATATTCACTGTCAACTCACCTGCCCTCTGCCAAGCTCATCCACTCTAGTCTTCCTTGCCGCCAGTAGATTACCCGACTGTGCTCTTGGATATGTTGGAGTACTGGAATTTAAACATCGAATCGTAAATATATACTCAGATAAGATCGCTCTCAAAACCTGTACCGAGATTTTATGATTTATGGCCAGATGGCGCAATGCACTTTGTTCACCAAGTATAATTTATAACGTTCCTTTTTTAAACGTCCGAACCTTCGGAATGTCTCCTCTGCTTTCCTAAACAGGTCAATGCACTTCTTAGCCAAAGCCCAAAGGTCATTTTGGTCTGACCTTTTGAATCTCTCACCTGACATGTCTGTACTGTCTCCCAAGAAGTTCCTCTGAAGATCGACTGCAATAAGTTTCTTCATGTGAAACTAACAAATTATACTGTACTTATTACATGGATATAAAAAATCAAGTATGAACGTACGCCAATAACACGCATTGCACTGTAAACTAGCGTAACATATGAGCTCACATTATTGAATAAAATGAGTAAGTGTACGTATAGGAACTGACTGGTTTGGTTAAAGTAACGTCAGTTATTTGCAGCAGAAAAATGCAACGCATTATCTTTGACTATAATAATTCCTGCCGTGACTTAAAATATATTCAATATTACAAGAATAGCCTATACTTACCGATTTCATTGGAGATAATCTCTCTACTCGACCTTCGCCTGTACCAAAGTTCTAGCTCTGAAATGGCGTCTGTCGAGTCTTCATATAACGACAAAAATAAAGAAACATATGTATGCACACATGCTGAATGGAGAAAATAGTTTTTATTTACAAAATTGTTTAGGTCTACTCCCCATTGGATGTGAATGGCACATCTATGATCTATGATGTCAAAGTCGGCATTCGACATCCATGGAACCACATGAGTTGATTATCTTGGTAAATGTTGTTGCATTGTAAAATATATTATGAGAGACCAACTGCGGTTTTCCATAATCAGGTGCAGTGAATTTGTACGGACCCTTGGTTGAAATATTCTAGATTTATGATGATTTTACAAATACCTTCTAAGTCAAAGAGATCTATTAATAAAGAAATATATAATAAGTAACAAGGGCCATCATAATATAGATTAAAATTCGTATTAAATTCAATTCGATTTCAATTTAATTTATTCCTTAATAAAATAATAAAATACAGTACATATAACTCAACAAGTGACATCATTTCTGAAGTTTATAGCTGTACATGTTAAAGCATAATATAATGAATATTAAAAGCAAGGTACGGTCAAGGAATTATCAAACATATCAAGGTTAAGTTTTGTCTAAGAGAAAATCGAAGAGGGGGTCTTGGTGGTGGAGGTGCATCACAGATATAAATATACCAAGGTTCAGTGTCCAGTACCCAGGCTTTAAGTTATATTTGTATATCATTTTTATAAAATACATGAATATGAAAAGTGTAAAATGAAATCATGTATACAAAGCCAAAATATGTAACTTATATTTAGATTTAAGGCATGTACTCGACCTTGAATTTGTTATTTCTGAAGGGAGGCCATTCCAAATAAATGGTCCTGAAAATGAACGTATCTTTCTTCCAAAGGATTCTGTTTTAAATTGGGGCAAGGCATAGTTATACTTACATCTTGTATCATACCTATGTAGTTCAATATGCCTTGTAAATAAGTTGGGAAATATATCATGTAAATAGATGTTATTTTCATTATTTTGCCACTTAAAGAAAAATTCAGCCACATTGACTTTAAATATATCATGGATGGTTAGAAGTTCTAATTATTTAAATAATGGTGAACTATGATCTCTATATCCACTTTGAGTAACTAATCTAGCAAATTATTTTGTATTAGATGATGTAAATTAATTTAGGTGATATTGGCGTTTCCCCAATTATATTTCTGTATGTTAAATAGGAATGAATAAGAAAATGATATATAGTCATGGAGGTTTGCATCTACTAAATGACTAATCTTGTTCAAAATACCAACTATTCTCGATATTTTCATTTTGACTTTACTAATAAAGTCATTCCATGTAAGGTGTTGGTCAATGATCAATCCAAGAAAATTAGTATGCGTTACTCTTTCAATCTTTTTTACCATCAATAAATATATCTAAATTCTTGGTATTTATCTTTTTTGCTTAGAAGAAAATAATATGTATTTGGTTTAATTTATTTTAAATTTATATTAAGTTTATTGGCTACAAGCCAATCTCTAATTCGATTAAGTTCAGTATTTAAAGTATCTTTAATTTCATTTAGTTTTTTTCCACTGATTAAAATGTTTGTATCGTCAGCAAACAGAACAAAGAGAAGTGCTGGAGAGACCAGGTAGATATCGTTAATATATAATGATAAAAAATTTGGGCCCTAAAACAGATCCCTTTGGGTAACACATATTCGTGCGATATTTGGATAGAGGACACTTCAATCTTCATGACCAGATGTTCATCTTGTTTGATCTGTTTTACAGGACGATTTGGATCGGGGTGTTTTGAAAATGGCCAAAATTCTTACCGTACCCCTGTTTAAGTAACAGTAATTTTCCAAACTTAAATGTTAATATTTTTTCTCTAAAAAATGTTGATTTGCAGGTGAAATATACAGAATATCACATCATTTTGAGTGATATCATTTTTATCGCCGAGTTGATATCAAATATCAACACGAGTGAGCGAAGCGAATGAGTGTTGATGTTTGATATCTACGAGGCGATAAAATGATATCACGAGAAATTATGTGATATTGGGTTTATCCCATGATTACAATCACCTTGTGATGTTCTGATCCAATTTCCAGGACACAGGCAGACCTATTTTCTCAAAAGAAAATAAATTATCTGACCTATTTTCCAACAATATTGTGGCGCGAAATGCAAATGTGATATCACACGGATATGCGTGAGATAAACGATATCGCACGCATATGAGTTTGATAAACGATTTTCTGGAAAATATCACACGGATTGCAATAATATCAGAAATATCAATAGCTGTTATTGTACAGATAACACATTAATCGTGGGATAAATACAGAATATCACATCATTTTGAGTGATATCATGTTTATCGCCGAGTTGATATCAAATATCAACACGAGTGAGGCGATTATCTTTGACTATAATAATTCCTGCCGTGACTTAAAATATATTCAATATTACAAGAATAGCCTATACTTACCGATTTCATTGGAGATAATCTCTCTACTCGACCTTCACCTGTACCAAAGTTCTAGCTCTGAAATGGCGTCTGTCGAGTCTTCATATAACGACAAAAATAAAGAAATATATGTATGCATACATGCTGAATGGAGAAAATAGTTTTTATTTACAAAATTGTTTAGGTCTACTCCCTATTGGATGTGAATGGCACATCTATGATCTATGATGTCAAAGTCGGCATTCGACATCCATGGAACCACATGAGTTGATTATCTTGGTAAATGTTGTTGCATTGTAAAATAAATTATGAGAGACCAACTGCGGTTTTCCATAACCAGGTGCAGTGGATTTGTACGGACCCTTGGTTGAAATATTCTAGATTTATGATGATTTTACAAATACCTTCTAAGTCAAAGAGATCTATTAATAAAGAAATATATAATAAGTAACAAGGGCCATCATAATATAGATCAAAATCGTATTAAATTCAATTCGATTTCAATTTAATGTATTCCTTAATAAAATAATAAAATACAGTACATATAACTCAACAAGTGACATCATTTCTGAAGTTTATAGCTGTACATGTTAAAGCATAATATAATGAATATTAAAAGCAAGGTACGGTCAAGGAATTATCAAACATATCAAGGTTAAGTTTTGTCTAAGAGAAAATCGAAGAGGGGGTCTTGGTGGTGGAGGTGCATCACAGATATAAATATACCAAGGTTCAGTGTCCAGTACCCAGGCTTTAAGTTATATTTGTATATCATTTTTATAAAATACATGAATATGAAAAGTGTAAAATGAAATCATGTATACAAAGCCAAAATATGTAACTTATATTTAGATTTAAGGCATATACTCGACCTTGAATTTGTTATTTCTGAAGGGAGGCCATTCCAAATAAATGGTCCTGAAAATGATCGTATCTTTCTTCCAAAGGATTCTGTTTTAAATTGGGGCAAGGCATAGTTATACTTACATCTTGTATCATACCTATGTAGTTCAATATGCCTTGTAAATAAGTTGGGAAATATATCATGTAAATAGATGTTATTTTCATTATTTTGCCACTTAAAGAAAAATTCAGCCACATTGACTTTAAATATATCATGGATGGTTAGAAGTTCTAATTATTTAAATAATGGTGAACTATGATCTCTATATCCACTTTGAGTAACTAATCTAGCAAATTATTTTGTATTAGATGATGTAAATTAATTTAGGTGATATTGGCGTTTCCCCAATTATATTTCTGTATGTTAAATAGGAATGAATAAGAGAATGATATATAGTCATGCAGGTTTGCATCTACTAAATGACTAATCTTGTTCAAAATACCAACTATTCTCGATATTTTCATTTTGACTTTACTAATATAGTCATTCCATGTAAGGTGTTGGTCAATGATCAATCCAAGAAAATTAGTATGCGTTACTCTTTCAATCTTTTTTACCATCAATAAATATATCTAAATTCTTGGTATTTATCTTTTTTGCTTAGAAGAAAATAATATGTATTTGGTTTAATTTATATTAAATTTATATTAAGTTTATTGGCTACAAGCCAATCTCTAATTCGATTAAGTTCAGTATTTAAAGTATCTTTAATTTCATTTAGTTTTTTTCCACTGATTAAAAATGTTTGTATTGTCAGCAAACAGAACAAAGAGAAGTGCTGGAGAGACCAGGTAGATATCGTTAATATATAATGATAAAAAATGGGGGCCCTAAAACAGATCCCTTTGGGTAACACATATTCGTGCGATATTTGGATAGAGGACACTTCAATCTTCATGACCAGATGTTCATCTTGTTTGATCTGTTTTACAGGACGATTTGGATCGGGGTATTTTGAAAATGCCAAAATTCTTACTGTACCCCTGTTTAAGTAACAGTAATTTTCCAAACTTAAATGTTAATATTTTTCTCTAAAAAATGTTGATTTGCAGGTGAAATATACAGAATATCACATCATTTTGAGTGATATCATTTTTATCCCCGAGTTGATATCAAATATCAACACGAGTGAGCGAAGCGAATGAGTGTTGATGTTTGATATCTACGAGGCGATAAAATGATATCACGAGAAATTATGTGATATTGGGTTTATCCCATGATTACAATCACCTTGTGATGTTCTGATCCAATTTCCAGGACACTGGCAGACCTATTTTCTCAAAAGAAAATAAATGATCTGACCTATTTTCCAACAATATTGTGGCGCGAAATGCAAATGTGATATCACACGGATATGCGTGAGATAAACGATATCACACGCATATGAGTTTGATAAACGATTTTCTGGAAAATATCACACGGATTGCAATAATATCAGAAATATCAATAGCTGTTATTGTACAGATAACACATTAATCGTGGGATAAATACAGAATATCACATAATTTTGAGTGATATCATTTTTATCGCCGAGTTGATATCAAATATCAACACGAGTGAGCGAAGCGAATGAGTGTTGATATTTGATATCTACGAGGGGATGAAATGATATCACGAGAAATTATGTGATATTGGGTTTATCCCATGATTACAATCACCGTGTGATGTTCTGATCCAATTTCCAGGACATTGGCAGACAATATAAGCTAGAAATTCGCCAATTCTTCGTCAGACGAATTTGCACCGGCCATTTTGATTTGTACTTTACTCACTGCGCAGTAATATGCACTACATTCTGTACATGATATAGTTCGTCATAAATACCATTTTTTAATCGTTATTAAGCAGCCTTCTAATCAAATTATATACACAATCGTAATTCAATACACCAATGAATCTTACAGAGAATACATAAACGGACCTATTTTCTCAAAAGAGAATAAATTATCTGACCTAATTTCCAACAATATTGTGGCGCGAAATGCAAATGTGATATCACACGGATATGCGTGAGATAAACGATATCACACGCAAATGAGTTTGATAAACGATTTTCTGGAAAATATCACACGGATTTCAATAATATCAGAAATATTGATAGCTGTTATTGTACAGATAACACATTAATCGTGGGATAAATACAGAATATCACATCATTTTGAGTGATATCATTTTTATCGTCGAGTTGATATCAAATATCAACACGAGTGAGCGAAGCGAATGAGTGTTGATATTTGATATCTATGAGGCGATAAAATGATATCACGAGAAATTATGTGATATTGGGTTTATCCCATGATTACAATCACATTGTGATGTTCTGATCCAATTTCCAGGACATTGGCAGACAATATAAACTAGGAATTAGAATATTTGAAACACTTTATTATAACAATTAAAAGTGAATAAAATGAACATGTAAAAATTGTTTTTTTTTTGTCAGTTTTATGTCAGCAAAAGTTAATATTATTGTGACTATTGTGACTGTGACGAGTCACTGCTCACTACTAGTCTCTCCCTGCGAGAGGTCTTATTATGTGAATGCGATTGAACTGGTGGGACCATAATATTAAAAGTGCCCCCAGAAATGTTGGCATTCTGGAATAGTGATCCTAATTGGCTCCGGCTGGTAGATGCAATAGATGAGCTACTTTTTTTTTTTTTTTTTTTTTAATTTATTTATTCATGTAATATAATTATGATTAAGTATTACATTTACACACTAGATACCCATAGGGGGTATATCAGTGCATTATCATAATTTGAAAAACCATAAAGGTGTACATTTATATGAGTTGAACATGAATACATACAATTTATAATAATACATGTTATAAAATATAAAAATATACAATTACTGCCTGCATGATAAATCCATGAGTGAAATTATAAACATTATGGATACAACAAAATGTGGAAAAATAACAATACATGCTCACAGCTTATAGCTCAATAACAATTTATCAATATTTTTTTGTAATTATGTTTAAAGGAGTGTAGAGAGGGTAGAGATTGAAGGGAAGTTGGCAATTTATTCCATATCATTGATCCAGAGTATTGAACTGATGTCTTTGTTAAGTTTGATTTAAATCTACATGGAATTATATGTCGTATTTGTCTTGTGAGGCGAGAGTGTTTAAAATTAAAATACTGTTTGAATAGATGGGATGGAAAAAGTGCAGGCTCTTTTACAATGTTAAACATGAATTTTGCTTTTTCTAACTTGTGAATATCAAATATGGTTAAAATATGAAGTTGCTTGAATAATGGTAAACTTGCATGATATATATCTAAATTTAAAGATAATTTAACGAATTTCTTTTGAATTGCATAAATTTTTTCTAATAAGAATTTGTTGGCATTTCCCCATATAATATTGCAATATGAAATGTGAGAATATATAAGAGAGTAATAGATATCTAGTAAAGCTGTCAAATTTAATTTATAACGTACTTTATGAAGTTTATTGTCTATTATTACACCAAGAAAATTTGTTTTTTCCACACGTTCAATGGTAATTTTATCAATCATTAACTGATATTGTGGATCATTGAGTTTAGCTTTTGATTTGGTAAAGATCATGTAGTTAGTTTTATCAATGTTGAGTGAAAGTTTATTGTTCTTGAACCAGTTAGATATATTAATCATTTCATTATTTGCAATTTTAAATAAATTTTCTAAGTTTTCATCTTCGAGGCATATATTGGTATCATCAGCAAAAATAACTAGTTTGAAAATATCTGATACTTTAAAAAGATCGTTTATGTATAGTGTAAATAATACTGGTCCCAAGACAGAGCCTTGAGGGACTCCAAAAGTTAAGGTTTCATTCTTGTCTGAATATGTACCATCAATAAAAGTTTTTAAGGGACGATTTTTCAAGTAACTTCTGAACCAATCGTTGGCAACACCGCGAAAACCTAGCATTTCTAGTTTATTAAGTAAAATAGTATGATCAATTGTATCAAATGCCTTAGAAAGGTCTAAATATAAGCCAAGAACATGTTTATTATTATCTAAAGCAAATCGTATTTGTTCGGAAAAAGTAAGAATAGCCATATATGTAGAATGTTTTTCTTTAAAGCCAAACTGCCTCTCATGCATTAAATGATTAGTTTTAAGGAATGAAGAAAAACGTTTATGCATTACCTTTTCCAAAAGTTTAGAAAAAACACTCAATAAAGAAATTGGTCTGTAATTCTTAAAGTGTGACTTGTCCCCTTTCTTAAAAAGTGCAATTAATTTTGTAATCTTTAATTTCTCTGGAAAAACTCCAGATTGTAGTGAAAGATTAACAATATGTGTAAAGGGAGTAACAATATTGAATCTGGCATGTTTTATTATTATTGGCTTTATGTTGTCAAAACCAGGAGCTTTATCAGCAAGTCCCTGCATTAAAGCTAAAATTTCGTCTTCACTAACAGGATCTAGAAATATAGAATGGTTGTTTCTTGAAATATTGGCATATGGTGAGCCATTTGAATTAATTTACAGACTTACTTACAGTACTTACAGACTGTATATCTGACACAGATTTATGATGCATATTAGATTGAATTTTGCTGTATCCAGGATCAAAATTGCTTAAGGCATGGCTTGCTTCCTTGTGTTCATCGAGATCCATGTCATTATAATTGGAAATAGATTTTAAATTCTTGTGGCCACTAGTCTGTGCAATATTTGTGTCTGCAACATTGTGTTTCTTGAGGGTTTTAATAGTGGTCTTTCTGCTGGTGTGATTTGCAATTTTGGCCCCAGGGGTACTGTTGATTCCGGCTGAAAATATAGAAATTCCGAAAATTAGATTCCTTCCAAAATTTAGATTTTTGATTGAATTCTAAAGATACAAAGATTAGAGGATACTGTATAATAGTATTCTATAATCTAAATAAATGTTTTTTCTGGTTAAAATTATACTTATGCATCTGTCTCATTTTGGCTTCATATTAGCCTTTGACAGATTATCGACAAACACTGTTCACTTAGTTAATAATTTGAAACTGTTTTTATGTAAAATGATGTGAAATGAAATTACCTAGGTTGCATGCCCTTCTAATGAGAGCGCCTATGTAGTTAACACCCATGGGCTGTCGTAGAAACCAATTTCTCCCCGTCTTTTCGGCAGCATGTCGAACTCCCAGGTAGAATGGAGAGTCTACACCATTCATATCTGCCGGTCTCATGGTTGAATATCGTTTATACACAGAAACGGGATCTCTTGGATCCATTAGATCACCTGTTGTACTGTAAGCCTTAGGCAGAACTACACGTATGTCCCTTGTATCTGTACCTGTTCGAGTTTTCGTCTGGCGCTCATTATACTGAAGGTACTCCCTGCCATCTGCGTCTTTGTGTAGCGTTACATCTCCCCAACACATTTGTCGGCTTTCAACACCACCTCTTATGCCGAAATGGAAACAATTGTTCCAGTACACAGAAGTTATCAATGCCACAGGATTGTCCATTGACAAAATATTTTCGCCATATAGCTTATCCATTTCTTCAGTTGTTAAGGCACGTGTGCGATTTTGCCTGTTGCCTTTACCCTGTTTCTTCAGTTGTTTTTGTTTTCCAACAACTGATTGTCTAGTCATGTAAAATACATCATCATTCTGCAAGCTTTTCCCATAGCGACCTTGTTTTAGATAGCGGTCAACACTAGCCATCATTTGCCGTATACTTGAAGGCTCATACTCGCCTCCGTCTTTATTACGTACATTGACAAAAAAATCAGCCAAATACTCATCAAGTCTCTCAGGAGATATATCGAGAATGTCTCTGTCTTCTGCTTTCTTTCTCAGGAATTCACGAAGTATTTTCATATCGCTTGCTGTTTTTCGCAAAGTGTTTTTGTTCTTTTGATTGGCAATAAATGCATTAACATCTTCATTCCCGAATCTGTCAAACTCACTGTTATCACTGTTCTCTTGATTTTCATCGGAAACGTCAGAATTTCCCATGTGAATGTCGAAATTCGCCAATTCTTCGTCAGACGAATTTGCACCGGCCATTTTGATTTGTACTTTACTCACTGCGCAGTAATATGCACTACTTTTCTGTACATGATATAGTTCGTCAGAAATGCCATATTTAGTCGTTATTTAGCAGCCTTCTAATCAAATTATATACACAATCGTAATTCAATACAGCAATGAAACTTAAAGAGAATAAATTAACGGACCTATTTTCTCAAAAGAGAATAAATTATCTGACCTAATTTCCAACAATATTGTGGCGCGAAATGCAAATGTGATATCACACAGATATGAGTGAGATAAACGATATCACACGCATATGAGTTTGATAAACGATTTTCTGGAAAATATCACACGGATTTCAATAATATCAGAAATATCAATAGCTGTTATTGTACAGATAATATGATGCTCGGATGGGCTTTGTAGAATGTTATAACCAAAGATATAAGATGAAGTTTTAATTTCTGTTTATTACATAGCCTAAACCGGAAAGCATGGAGTTTTCACTGTCTTACAAACTCAGACTGTCTTCGATGGCAAACGAAAACGAAATCATTATATTATAATAATACATAATATGACATCTCCCCTTTTAAGTTTAAAAGACATATGTGTTGGAACATAAAAATATCTTATGTCTAAGGGACATAAACTATAACTTGACATTTTACTTACAACATGTCATACAGTCATATGCAGTGGGAACAATAAAATCGTGAAAACACTTATTTATGATAAATTGTTACTCTGATGAAAACAGCATGGATAACTACAGCATGCTTTAATGCTGACATGTAAACTCACACATGTGAAACATTTCAATGTTAAAATACAGAAAATAAATGATTTTACTGTGAATCTTGGAGTTAGCTTTAATAATATTGAAATTGTAAAACACCTTTGTGCAGTATGCAGTGGTTACAAATTCTGAAACATTTATACTATACAATGAAAATGATAACATCATTTGATCACTATATCATCTGAGACTGAACTCACAAACTTGTGAGATATGCATTTAGAATAGAACATAATTGAACTCTGATATATCACACTGTATTAATAATACAGAAAATAAGTGCATCATTTGACACTGAATGGAAAAACACAATATCACCATTAAATGGCCTATACTGTCATGTAAATAATACATGTGCTACTAGAGTACTTTTTTACTTAACTATGTTCTTATATAAAACTTGAGAAACTTCATGACATCAGAATGTTCATGACATCAAAATGTTCATAACTTCATAATGTTCATAACTTCAAAATGTTCATAACTTCGTAATGTTCATAACTTCGAAATGTTCAGAACTTCGTAATGTTCATATCTTCAAAATGTTCATAACTTCTCAATAATGTTCATAACTTCTCAATAAGCCTCTCTGGCTTTTTAACACATCGGGTGCTTCTTCTTAGCACTGCACTACCTTCTCCCTTATTAGGAGTTAATGTCATAGTTGGTTTTTGTGTTGATTTCATCGGAGATGAATGAGCAGATGATCTGACAGGGGTATGATCACCAAGCACCACATTGTCATTGTTCGGTTTAACATGCACTGTATTATCGGGTAGTATTTGTCTATTATATAGGTCATTAGTGTCCTCCTCAGGCAATAGAGGGCTTTGTGAAGTTTTCTGGAGATGTCGACGGTTACGCCTATATATTGCGGATCCTTTTTGCACCAAATATGATCGATTCTCAGAATTTGGCACTTTAGATATAACCACACCTGGGTCACTCCACTTCTTATCGGTATCACTTTTGATTCTGACATAATCACCACCATTCAATTGCACCAGTGGTTTTGTAGCATGATGCTTATTATAGAATTTGGCATAATTTGCCTTGGCTCTACTGTCTGAAAGCTGAACCTTAGTTTTATCTGGCCAATTAGGCTCCAAATTAGCAGGTATAGTAGGGAGATTGGTCTTCAGATTACGTCCCATGAGCAACTTGGCGGGAGGAGTTTTAGTAGGACCAATAGGGGTACTATGATAGCTTAATAAGGCTAACCATGGTTCTGTTTGCTTTAGCATCTGTTTGGCAGTCTGTACAGCCCTTTCTGCTTCACCATTTGCAGATGGAAAAAGAGGGCTACTAGTCACATGTTTAATGTCATACTTGTCACAAAATAATTTGAACTCGCGAGATGAAAACTGAGGTCTGTTGTCGGAAACTAACACCTCGCATATTCCGTGACGAGCGAATAAAGCCTTTAGCTTATTGATTATTTCCAGTGTTGTTGTTCGCGATAATTGCTGTATTTCGATGAATCGCGAAAAATAGTCTACAGTTATGAGATGTTGCTTACCGGTGGAATCACACAAATCACACGCGATTTTAATCCACGGTCTATCAGGCAACGGAGTTGGGACCAATGGTTCTTTTCTTTGCTTTGGCCTCTCAACCTGACATTCTGGGCAAGATTTTACTAAAGTTGCAATTTGAGCATTTATACCAGGCCACCACACCGAAATTCGCGCACGTTCCCGGCATTTCTGAATTCCCATGTGACCTTCGTGTATTGTTTCTAGAATCTCGGTACGCATGCACTCAGGAATTACGATACGACTACCTAAGAGTAACAAACCATGAGAAAAACTGAGAGATTCTCGATACTGGAAGTATTCCTTGGCTGGTATTTTGACACTAGAGACACCACTTGGCCAACCATTGACTACATACTGCTGTACAAGTTGCAGTGTGTCATCTGACAAAGTAGCTTCTCTAATTTGATCTAACTTTCCACTTGACATTGGTTCACATTCTATGACAGAGTCAACAAAAGCGGAGACTTCATTCTCTAGCTCGTTTCCTGTTACATTTTGACTTGACATGGAATTTGGAATATATGAAGCTCTTGACAATGAATCAGCGACTACCAGAGATTTACCTGGAACATAGACAGCCTTTATATTGAAACGCATGGGTCTGAGAAGAAGACGCTGACACCTAACTGGGGCTAGGTCAAGATCCTTGGAATTTATGAGACTTATAAGAGGCTTGTGATCAGTCTGGACTATGACATTCTTCATTCCAGTGAGATAACGACCAAACTTTTCACAAGACCAAGTAATACCAAGACATTCCTTCTCAATCTGAGCGTATCTTGTTTCACTGTCAGATAGCGATCTGTGACAGAACGCTACTGGTTTCCACTGATTTTGATCATGGAGTTGCCACAAGGCACCACCAATTGCATAACTAGATGCATCTGAACTCACACAAGTTTTCTTTAGAGGATCATAATAAGCGAGAACTGGAGCACTTGACAACTTCTCCTTGACTAACTTGAATGACAATTCTTGAGATGACCCCCACACAAACTCTGAATCAGACTTGAGTAACATGTTCAAAGGTTGACATATATCAGATAACTTGGGAACATAGACACCAAGATAGTTGATCATTCCCAACAAACGCCTTAACTCAGTGACATTCTTGGGTGGTTCATAGTTCATAATGGCCTCTACTTTCTCGGGGTCAGGCTTTACCCCTTTTGCAGAGATTATATTCCCTAGAAACTTGAGTTCAGACTTACGGAACTTACACTTGGCTTTGTTTAGCCTAAGACCTGTGTCACCAATGACCTTCAACACCTTCTGAAGATTTTTATCGTGACTTGTAGTATTCTGACCAAACACAATGATGTCATCCATAAACACAGCTACACCTTCTAGATGTGACAAGAGTGCAGACATACGTGATTGAAAAATCTCAGGAGCGATATTTATTCCGAAGGGAACGCGACAGTAACAATAACGACCCCACGGTGTTATGAATGTAGTCAACTCCTGACTTTCTTTATCAAGTGGTAGCTGCCAGAATGAATTAGACAAGTCAAGGGTTGAAAACACACATGCATCTTTGAGCTTAAACAGCATATCTTGCATTGTAGGAAGTTGAAAACGCTCGCGTTTTACACTCTGATTAAGTTTACGGAGATCACAACATGTCCGAATAGCGCCTGACGGTTTACGAACATTTATAATTGGCGCACACCAATCAGTCGGCTCGTTAATACTACGGATTACACCCATCTTCTCCATTTTATCCAAATTTTCCTTGACTTGAGGTAAAATAGGAAATGGAACGCGACGAGGAACAGGAATACAATATGGTTGCGCATCCGGGGCCAATTCTATTTTGACTGGTGTAGTTTTCATAACGCCGCTATCACCGAACACACTTTCAACCGCTTCGACACGCTTGACTAGATTCATAGCGGTACACACCGAACGACCCAACAAACTGACAGTGTTTTGTTTGACAACATGGACTGGGTACTTATACTCATGATGATTGTATACTGTTTTGGCTAAGAAAAATCCAAGAACATCTAACTTACCTCCTGGAGATTGAAACTTAGCCTTTTCATGACGTAAACTGGGCTTTGAGCGCAAACTCGTAAGTTTTCTCCGAAATAACTGTACAATCCGCGCCGGTATCAATCTTAAAACACACTTTTGACTCATTGACACCTAGTTCAATTTTCCACGCGGGTATTTCTGGAACGTCATCAACAATACTAGATGTACATGACGAAACATCGACATTACCGCTGAAAAAGATTTCGTCATTGACATAGTCGGACTCAGAACAGTCAGAGTCTGATACGTAAATTACTTCGTCAACCTGGGCACGACAAACAGACATGAAATGCCCTTTTCTTTTACAAATTTTACAAGTTAACTTAGATGCTGGACAGACATTATCTTTGGTTTTGTGGACTGAATAACCACAGTTACGACATGGATTCTTAAAGGGTTCCGATTAGCATCCCGTATAAAAACAATATGGCGGCTCCAGGCGAATCAATTGGATCAGTCCAGTTTTAAGAAATAAGGGGAGTTCTGTAAAATCCAGTTTATTGAAATTGTCTTTGAGATAAAGTAATCCGTTTATAATGATTTTGAAAACGTTATCCAAAGAGTGATTGCGTTCAAAGAATACATGTACAACAGCCAATATAAATCCTTGTATTAGAAACCGGTTTGTCTTGCTTTGTTTCATTTGTAGGATATTTCATATGCCAAGCTGTGTGCTATTACGTTATGGGGAAATTTAGATGCCAATTTTTCCTTATTATACAAAAAGAGGAGATCCTGAAACTTCACCCATAAATGTGGAATTGATTTGTCAAAATAAAAATCACCCTTTTATAAATGTGTGACGATCTATAATATACTTATGCTATATCACAGTTAGAGGTGTTGACACAACGACCTCGAACCTGTGAACCCTTGAGTATTATTCCGGGATCGGGCCTTTTATACTAAACGGTGAGCAACACCAGAAACGAGCGTTCGATTTGCTAAACGATATGCGTCACCCTTTAACACAATATATATACACTAACGAATGTCAAAATTTTGTCACAACCTGAAGTAAATGTCCCATGTGTCGATCTGACACCATATGATGCTCGGATGGGCTTTGTAGAATGTTATAACCAAAGATATAAGATGAAGTTTTAATTTCTGTTTATTACATAGCCTAAACCGGAAAGCATGGAGTTTTCACTGTCTTACAAACTCAGACTGTTTTCGATGGCAAACGAAAACGAAATCATTATATTATAATAATACATAATATGACAGATAACACATTAATCGTGGGATAAATGTGGTTATCATTTGCCTAGAAAGATAAATGTTCTCTTACTCCAAACTTTTAATTCTGAGCTGCCAAATTTAATATTCCATATTTATGAGCAACAGTGTATAATATTTAGTTAGATCTCAAATTTGTTATTGTCTAAATATGATTTTTAGCATTGACTAAATGGTCACCAAAATGTTTAAATCAGCGGAAATTCTGATATTGTACTGTATGTCTTTTAGTTAAAGAGGCTCTATGCCATAGGATAGCACAATCAAGACCCCTCTGGGCTTTTTTGCAATCTGAGTTTCACCACATATATACCCATCTACTTACCAAAAAAGAAGTCCCAAATCCCACTCTTTCAGTGTTCATTTTGCGATTGTGCTGGCCGATCTAATTATTTTCACAAGAAATTAATCCAATCTGAAGTTTGAATATTCCCGGAAAGTCCTCCTGTTATCTGATTGGTCGTTGAATTCGTTTCTCATGAACCTGATTGGCTCCCTGGTTCAAGGCGCTCGTGGGCATTTGTGTGACTCAATGGGGATTCCTATTGTGTTTAATTCTGGAGGTTGGTTGTTCTGTTGATTATTTCCGATATTTCAGCAATGATATACCCAAAAGTAATTCTCAAGATATATCCAAGGTAAATGAGATATTATGTGAGCAATAACAATAGGACATCATTGATTGTCTGGGGGAGAAACCTTTGGCATAATGCATCTTTAACAAACATTTTCACTTTTTATTAAAATGTATGCCTTTTCTCAATGGCTGTGGAAAAATTACAAAAAATTATATCTAACAAGGGCTCTTAAACTTCTTCAAAGGTAGAATAGTTTGAAAGTGTAGTTTTGGATATCAATATCAATTTGCGATGACGGAAAGTATGCTGAAAACAATGAATAGCATGGGATATGTGGTTTTCAACTTCAGCGCATTTCAAATGCCGTCCCCTTTTAAATAATTGTTGATATAAAGTGAAGAAACTTTTGATATGTTTTAATTGAGAAAAACAAGATCATATTTTTACAAAATAAGTTTTACATTTAAAAAAGTGCCAAGGTTGGATCCTAATCCATAATTTTCCAGAAAGTTGGATTCATATTTTACAATCACGGGGACTTCACTTGAAATAAAATACATTGTTTTAATAATAAACACTGTATTTATGGCCAGGAAGTACTCATGGTGAAATACATATTGCCGTTTTAAATATTAAAATCTTAATCTCTTAAATGTTGCCAATCAACAACAAGCTTAATAGTTTGTTGGTTGGATTAGTTGAAGACTCAGTTAACAGAGACATCGTTCATAATTTGGTCAGAGGAGATGAAGAGGGTTCTGCAATACTGTCATAATATGCAGCCCTTGAAATCTATTCTGATCTTCAAGATTTTCTCTCGCCATTATTTTTAAGGCTCATAATCCAATTAGCTAGATAGTAGTAGTAACACTCTTTATTTTTGTCATTAAAAATTCAAAATTCAGTCTAACTGATGTTGAATTTGGAATCGTCATGAAAAAAATACATCAAGAAATGTGGTTTTGAAATGAGTTCATCAACTTTAAAATTGAATTTTCTTTGAAAATGTGACATTTGGTTCACGGAGATTCCCCACAGTCCCCATGTTGTAAAACACAAAAAGTGAAATATCTTTTCTTGTGTTGCCAAGATAATATTTTCTTTTACTGGATATATTTTAATTGGTACAACTATCAGATACAAAAGAGTAATATGAAATGTGTAGGGAACTTTGTTATACCCTGCAATGTTATTTCACCCGAATTAACCACCTTGTGGGGAAAATGGTAACTACCTACTTGCATCTGAGTAATTAAATAGATTTAACATTCCCCAAAATGTAGATTTTGAAGCCATTTTTAGGAAATATTATGCCCAGAAGAAAATAAACTTTTAGCAAAGATACAATCTTTGTTAGCAAATGTACAATTTTTGTTAGCAAAGATATAATCTTTGTAATATTTTCAGCTGCATATTTTTCCAATATAAAGTGAAAACTATTTCTCACAACACCTAATGAAATTTATTCTCCTACCCATAAATATAAAACCAATCGTATCAGTGTAGCATGCACTGATAAATATTTAAATAGATTCTACAACTACATTAATGTATTTTTGACACCACTCTTATAATTGTAGCATGCACAGAAGCAAAACTATTGTCTCTGGTGTATTACTGGATGTCATTTTGAAAAATGTGTATATTTCCAATATGAAGCGCTTTCTAGCTTGTGTCTTTTGATACATTTGTTTTTATTGCCCTAGGGTATATCCATGTCAAAGGGGACATTTTGTAAGGTAAGCTATCTTAATTTGTAAGTATTCGTAAGGTAAGATATCTTCTTTGTTATATTTCTTGCAGTCATTTGGAAAAACGCGTATATTTTGAATATAAAGTGGAGGTTCTTAATTTTCTAGAATCAAGATTGAATAAAATAGATTATACGACTACATCACTGTATTTTTTACACCAATCTTATAATTGTAGCATGCACAGAAGCAAAGCTATTGTCTCTGATGTATTTTTGGCGGCCATTTTAAAAATTGTGTATATTTCCAATATAAAGCGCCATCTAGCTTGTGTCTTTGGATACAATTTTTATTGCCCTAAGGTACTTCCATGCCAAATGGGACATTTGCATCATACACGGTCATTCCATATATAAGGAGACATTTAAGGTTCCAAACTTTTGAAAAATGAACTTCGTTTCATTGCATTCATTTTAAGATTTTGATTTTGTTTTATGTATCCTCTATAGAATCCCAAAGTTTTGGCATTTTAACTTTTATATATCAAAAGTTACACTATTTTGAAAATAAGAGGTGTAAAATTATAAAAAGCGTATAGTTAAAGATTCGTTCTCGATACCTCTTTTATTCTATGGAGATTTTAGCTAACTTGGTATGCGATGTCTTCCTCTGGTAATCTCTATTCTATAGATCACTAAGAAACAAAACTATAAATTGCATTTGGGAAATCACTAATCATTTTAATCAAGAAATATCATAAATTTACGTCGTAATGCATAAATACAGTCGCTTCTCAAAGAAAATTTTTTACAAAACGCAACACTGTCATGTATTCTCATGATGTTTAACACAACATGTGAAAAGTTATTTTGGGCATACAATGAAACTATGAGATTTCGCTTTCAAATCATCATATATTTGTATGTGGCAAAGACATCTAGTAATAATCAGAAATAAGTTAAACTTGTCAGTGCAAAACAACGTCGCTTAGAAGTAAAAATTGACGCAATTGTTAATCCACCGAATCTTTCTCGTATATATCCAAAGTCTTAAAACACAAGCTCCTGTCCATTGTATTGTCACCATAAACCATTTTATATCTTTTAATAGAGATAAAAAAATTACTTTAAAAATAATAACGTATCTTAATATCATTATGAAAACATTTTAACTCGATCAATATCATTTATTTATTTGTTTAGAAGAATATAAACTCGTGATATGACCAACTACAAACAAAAACAACTTTTTAAAAAACACAACATAAAATGCTTCATATATAATAGCAGAGGCAAATGAAAGGGAACGTCGCTTAAATCTAAGACATTTCGTTCCTTTACAAATGTCAAATGTTTACTTCGCCGGAATAAGGCTTTAGCCAACGTTTTCACTAGATGTGCTCCACTTTTGCAAGATCAATTGCATGTCACTGGCGGCGATTTTCATCATCTTATTTCAATTGTTTTCCATTTAGCTCAGCACGGGGCACATAGTATCGTCTTCTTCTGATACGTTCCTTTTCAAGGTATTTTTGTCCCTCAATTCTTTTCTTTCTCTACAGTGCGTATCAAAAAAAAACGCAACAGATTGTTATCTTGGAAAAACACAAAACCAGTGATAACAGCATTGATTTCATTCAATGCACCAAAGCCATGTGTCTCCTCTTTACAATGATATATCATTCATTGATATTTGGTCATGGTCGGGTGAGTAATCATTCCATTTGAAAAGTGGGCCAAAATTAGCTTCGGGCCAAGTTATAAACATTGCAAAAGTCAGTGTACGGAGCCCGATGCAATATTGGACGAAAACATAAAACCAATGCTGACTGCATCCTTTTAATTCAATGTACCAAAAAGCCAAATCACTTCTCTTTGCAATGAAATATCATTCATTCACAGGGAGTCATCTCTGTCCGAATAATCATTAATTTTGCAAAGTGGGGCAAAATTCAGCTCGGACCCAAGTTTAAAACATTGCAAAAGTCAGTACAAGGGGCATAGGGGCTATTGGAAGAAGGTGTGACAGGTATGGCATAGACAGTAAAGTGTTCATACTCATACTATTGCAAGAATACATCCTATACCCCTTCAAATTGCCACCACTTCCTTGCACATAAAGGTGCGCTCATCTGTCCACGTCATGCATGGTTCAGCCCTAAATCATGTGTGGGTTAAAGCAAAGAAAAGCAGCCCATGGGCAAATCTTTCTCGAGGTTTTGCAATATCTGGTGGAGGAATTGTGAGCACAGATGCTCCTGAGATAGCTCCAAAAGAAAAAGTCACAACAATTAAAGTCAGGGGAACTTCCATTGGCACTTAGCCCTTGCACTGATTTTTTCAATATCTAAAACTTGGCGCAGAGCCGATTTTGACCCACTGTGTAAATGGAAGGATTTCTCACCCAACCATTACCACATATGAATGAATGACATATCATTGCAAAGAGGAGAGACGTGGCTTTATGGTACATTAAATGAAATTGATGTAGTCATTACAGAATATATCAAATTATATTGTATTATTTGGGTTCTATAAAAAACAGTATACGCGATTATTCTCGTCTAACTTGATGTACAATCCATATGGTAAATTACTTAACCAAGCAAAGAATGCGCAACATGGCAGTTAATAGGATCAACCGTTCTACTTGCCTTCTCATCTCGATTACTTACAAATGTCACACATCTTTTATTTAATTGTTCTATTTCTATTTGAAAAATATTTACAAAAGAAAAATTTAAAAGAAAGAAAGAATTTTAACTTGATTTAAATTAATGATCAATTAAAAACCAAAAAATTAACTTTCCAATGAGTCATTCGATTAGACAAGAGGGACACTATACAATCAAATAAATATGATAAATTTAATTTGCAAATTATTATTTTTGTGGAAATTAGAACAATCGGCTCGAGATATTAATCCATTAACTCTAACAAACGGATTAGTTATCAGTGAACAAAACTCATTTCATAGAAATTGAAAACTTAGGGATTAAAGTATTACTTATTTTTTCTCTGACATCAATACATATAGGTGAATGGTTGGCCAGGGGGTCGTTTCGCCTTAGGTACGGGTCTTTATAAAGTGCCTATTTTTGTGGTTGGCCACGTGAATTCAGCCGGTTATTTGTGCCTGTGTAATGCCTTGGTCACATTTGCTCCGATTTTCACTACGGCGCCCGGCCGATTGAGTATTTTGTTCAAAATTGAATACAATATTGAACAAATCACTCAATCGGCCGGTCACCGGCCGATGGATCTGAGCATATGTGACCCAGGCATAAGAGGGGGCTTTAAATGGTGTTTGTTGTAAACTTTATGTTGCAGAGATCAATGGAGTAAAAATGTGAGGAAACCCATTAATCAAAAATTAACTTTCCGTTGAGTCAATCAATTAAATCCAAATTTTAACACAATGGTGATCATAACATAAGGGATATTATAAAATCATTTAACTATGAAAAACTAAATTTGCAAATTATTTTTCTATGGAACTTTGAACTTTTGGCTGTAGGAAATTAATCCGTTGCCAGCCTCTAACAAACGGATTAGCTGTTAGTGTTAACGAAGCTCATTTTAAAGAAATTGAATAATTAGGGATTAAAGTTTTACTTATCATATTGCTCTGACATACATGTACTATATATCAATGTGTTATTTACATCAGTTTGTTTTACCATGTACCTATTTGCTCAAAGCGTATTCATCGATTTGTTTTAATTTTGTTTTACCATGGCTTAACACCACTTGTATCAGTTAACCTAATGCACGTTTCCTAATTTATTATCAGTGATTTGTCAGAAGAAATCGAAGCAATATATCCAATATATTACAGGCTCGTAATAAGTTTTAGCCCAGGGGCTCAATTTACCAAGAGGTCTCAATTGATAATATTGGCCCAAAATAACTTAACAGTGCTCAGATCGGTAGAAAAACTTAAGATTTTGAAAGAATTTTGGCAAGGGGGAGGGGGATCAACTTGAACCCAACGACCCCCCCCCCCCCCCCTTACCATTGACCTGTATCAAATGTGATGTATTGATATATAGCAGTTCTGCGTCATAAATGTTTTGTGTTGTTTGTGAAGTGAATAAAGGTGTTTGAGTCTGTGTAAGAGAGAGCTTTAAGAGTTGTTTGTTAGAAACTTAATGTGACAGAGAAACAATTGAGTTAAAATGTGAGGAAACCCAATTAATTAAAAATTAAAAAATAACTTTCTAATGAGTTAATCAATTAAATCCAAATTTTAAGACAATGTTAACCATAGCACAAGGTACAACAAACAATAAAATAAATATGAAAAACTTAATTTGCAAATTATTTTTCTTTGGAAAGTACAACCATCGGCTATAGAAAGTAATCCGTTAACTCTAACAAACAGATTATTTATCAGTGTGAACAAAACTCAAATCATGAAAATTGAATAATTGGGGATTAAAGTTCTACTTGTTGCTCTGGAATGTCAATACATGTATGTGAATGGTGAAAAACTACAAGATTTTAAAAGAATTGTTGGCTATGGAAAGGGGTCCTTAGTTCCGAGGCATGACTGTTTTTTCGGTTGGCAAAGTAAATACAGGTGGTTGTTTCTGCTTGTGTAAGAGGGAATTTAAATGTTGTTTAAAACGTGTATAATCGGTTTTTTATTGCAAATGACAACATACTATTTGCTCTTGACTAGAATATTATTCTATATTATATGGTACTATATGTTGTTCCCTTCAAATAGTACACGAATAATATTATCAAATCAAAATTAATTCTTAAAAATGTGTATTATATTTTTCCGCTATAATACAAGAAATAACTGCCTACTATACAGGACAAATATTCTCTATGATTCTCACTTAATGCAACTTATCTAGCAGTATAATACACATTTTAATCTATTTTTTTCTTATCCAAGTGTGAGTTGCGAAATTTCTTTATTCAGACATAAATAGCGTGTTCTATAATTAAAGGGGTATTAAAGGCCACTTACCAGATACATGCTTTTCTTTATTCAGATGTCAACGAAACAGAAACTACTTGCTCCATTTTGAAGGACGATGGTCATGACAATACTACAGGTGAGCTGTGCAATATCTTCCTATTGAGCTATTGATGGGTTGTTTTAAAAATGCACTATATGATGAATATGTAACCCATGTTTTAATAACATCACCCTTTAATGGTTTAAAAACATTAGCCTTTAAATGCTTTAGAAGCAAGCCAGTCAATTTTATTGTACAGTTCAAATGCAAGGCAATTAAGCCAATTATCTTTTCTTTGCCTTAGCTGTACATGTTTGGTATCACTCTGGATAAGGCTGGCAAAGTGGTTACTACTTTGACTGCATTGTTGTACATTTGGTTTTACTGGCTGAATTCATACACATGAACAATTTTTTAATTTATTACACATCTCCAAATTGTTTTACATATTCCTATTAGCTTTACATGGGTCACAAATATATGGGTAAGTCATAGAATTCCCATTATATCTAGTTTCATATTTAGTAAAACAAGTGCATGCTATAGGGTGTAGCAGTTTAGGGGAGGAGATTGTTTCTATTTTGTGCTTGATACATGGGATACTGCAAAATGGAAAATCTCTTTACTTGATTTCTCCTATTTGGAGGGAGCAGTCTTCAGGGGGGCAAAGGTTTGGAGGTAGCAATTTATATTTGTTATTTTTAATGTAGTATAGGGGAATGGGCAATATTTTGTTATGTATTCATTTGTAGTTTGAATATTTATCATGGACCCTACCGTGGGTTAAGAGCAATATAAATATTATAAGAAAAGATTAATACGCCATAAGTTGTATGAAAAATAATCGAAAAAAGGAGGGGGGGGGGCAATATATTTATAAAGTGAAACAACTTTACACTAGCGCTTCTATTTGAGTAAGTAAGTAAGTAAGTAACCTCTCGTATCATGATTTATACATACTGCCCCCCCCCCTGTTCCCCTCCCTCTGTTCCAAAATAATTATTTTCGAATATCTTTTTATAACGTTTGGAAACTTATTTTAAAAGTCATCAAAGACATTAATTTATTTATGATAACGTCGCTTACCAGTATTAATTACATGTCGTATAGACCATTGTTGCTTGATTTATAGCAAAAACGTTGATTTTTTCCCCGTTGGAGGACGTGTGCCGTTTTAATAGATCTCATATCTTAGAAGCGAGTTTTGAAAAAAAATTGAAATAAATAAAAGTTGTCAGCTTTTAATTTCTCAAATTTAAAATTTCCCGCAATATTTCAAATAAAAGTTGATATTTCACTCTGTATACAGTGCAAGAAAATATCCAATATTTTAGCACATCAAAAATATTTTGCACGTATTGAAAATAAATGTATTTTGCAACCGTAACCAATGTGGACTGTCTTAACAGGTTAAAACCATTGGTTTCGATGAGAACTAAAATTTTGAAAAACATTCTTTCCTCCACTTCCGTGCATGGATCAGTTCATTGCTCGCTTATTTATCAACCAATTTTCTTAATTTTCGCGGCAAAAAAGACAAGTGAGGATGAATACTATGCATTTGTGAAAGTGTGACCTCTAGAAGTTACTTTTAAATAATTTCACGATGTTTTGGACAAAAAGTCCTTCAAAAATAAATAAAAAGTTTCACATTTCACACTTTTATAACATTGGATAAGACAACAATATTAGCCCAAGTGCTTTAAACGTTATACAGGAACCTTAAAAGATAAATACAATTTTAAATAAACAATGAAGTGCAAAAAAGATTGGTATCTAAAATAAAGGATAGTCTTTAGAAGTCTATAGAATTTCCCCCAAAATGTTAATAATGATTGGATAAAAACGGCAAATTCGGACACTCGCCCCTCACTGTGAGCCAGAACTGTAGATTTAGTTGTAGTGATAGGGATATCCACTGGTGGAGCTAGTGGAGATCCCATTAAAATTTAATTCTAATAGGCAATGTGTGCCTGATAGGCATTATGCATCTGGTATTAGGTTACAACAGTCAATTTACTTATCCACTTTTAATGGCTATCATACAGTTCTCAGCAATTTTTGGAATTATTCAAAGTGATAGTGTTATATATTGTTAGTCTGTTTTAGTATAATTATGTTTAAAACCATGCACTTTTGTAGACTTTTCAAATTAATAATATTAATTTTATGGTGTATGTATTTTTGAAATAATGTGGTTTATGTAAATATATGCTGTTTGAATGCAGTATAATAAGGCAAAGACAATACATTGTCATTGTCTTTGATGAAAGAAAAAAAGTTTTAACTTACAATCTACAGCTTCTATTTCTCTATAATGAGTTCATTTAATTCCCTTGTAATTGGTCTTTGATAGATTTTAAACTTATTGAATGCAGTGTGACATCTTTGGTAAACTTCTTTAGGATGCATGAATGTATTGTCATCATCAAGGTTTATTTCAAGACATATTAACACTTCTCCCTGTCTCAAAATACCGAATTTTGGTTTATATTTCCCTTTATATGATTTTTACTTCCATAGTCTACAGAATATTTTCAATCCATTTTTGTGTATTTCAGCATGATCTATTTTGTGTGAGCAGAATCTCAACTGTGATGGCACATATATTTAATGTTAGAGGGATGGCATGATTTCAAACACATTTTTCTCAAAATCTGATTCTGGCACCCCTTGGAAATCTTTTGAATATATAAGCACAAATGCCAAAGGGATGGGTGACTAAAAACTTTAAAGAAACCCAACAAGAAAAGCAAACTGTAAGTGTAAAGCTGTCATAAGAAAAGTAGACCCTATATATCCCAAAACCATGATCTAACGTGAAACGAAACAATGTCTAACACCCCCCCCCCCTCCAATCGAGAACCAATATCACAATCCAGGACCAGAACACCAAGGGACATTTCATTCATACTGAAGTCATTACAATACATGTTGAAGAAAAATTGAAAAAAATGATAGCCAATACTCATAACATCAAAAATAGTTGTAGATACTAGTACTCATAAAAGATTATTCAAAGAGTATTCAGTCTCAAATGATGTGGGATAGATAAAATTCAGTCTCGAAGTCCATAGGCAATTCAAAGGGTCAACATCCGTTTGCAAAGCCGTCATCATAATCCATAAAACACAACAATTCACAATGATCATCAGGAGAAAACTATGGCTGGTTTCGATCCCTATTTCTCAACCATTATTATCCCATCAAACGAAGTTCGGAGGGATATAGGGAACGCCTCCGTCCGTCCGTCCGTCCAGGCAATAACTCAAATACCGTTGGCCCGATTTTGTTCATATTTTGTACACATATACCCTATGGGGGTAGAAGTCTTGCTCGTAAGCCGATTTTCAAAATGGCCGCTCATTTCAAAATGGCGGCCATTTTAGTGCCGAATTTACAGTAATTTAGGTGCAATATGTAAAACTGTAATAGCAATATGTTTTAGATGTAAAAAAAATTATGTAGGACATTAATAAAGCTAGAAATGTAGATATTAAAGAAGTACATGGCAGCCATCTTGAAAAATGGCGGCCTTTACTCGTTATTTTACGATTTTTGCTGTAACTCGAAAAGTAGTGGAGCGATTTTGTTCATATTTGGTATGTGAATACTATTAACATTGCACACTGTCTAAAGACACTTTTGGTAGAAGGTGGCCATTTTTCAAAATGGCCGCCATTTTAACGTATTTTACTATAACTCGAAAAGTAGTGGAGCGATTTTGTTCATATTTGGTATGTGAATACTAAAAGCATGACACACTATCCTATGACACTTTTAGTAGAAGGTGGCCATTTTGACATTTTTTGAAAAATGGCCGCCATTTTAATGTATTTTATAATAATTCGAAAAGTAGTGAAGCGATTTTGTTCATATTTGGTATGTGAAGACTATAAGTATGGCAAATGGTCTAATGACACTTTTGGTAGAAGGTGGCCATTTTGAAAAATGCCTGCCATTTTTGCTATATACTTTGTTTGGCACACGGTCTAATGACACTTTTGGTAGAAGGCAGCCATTTTTCAAAATGGCCGCCATTTTAACGTATTTTACTATAACTCGAAAAGTAGTGGAGCGATTTTGTTCATATTTGGTAAGTGAATACTATAAGTATGGCAAATGGTCTAATGACACTTTTGGTAGAAGGTGGCCATTTTGAAAAGTGCCTGCCATTTTTGCTATATACTTTGTTTGTAAAAATGCCATTCATGGCTGTTCGATGGGATTCGCTACGCTTTGGCGTTGCCGTTGTTCTGGTTGCCATAGCCGGAATCCACCTCAAAAGGTGCCAAGTGAAAAAAGTGTGAGTTCTTTGCCAATCTAATTATACCATTCCTACATCCTTCAGCATTTCAAGTGGTAAAACTTGAAATTTCGAAATAAAAGACTTGTACTTTTCAGCAAAGCCCAGAAAGTATTTCTTTAAGTTTTTAGCTCACATGGTGAGCTTTTGCAATCACTCACTTGTCCGTCTGTCTGTCCGTCCGTCCGTCCGTCTGTCCGTCCGTCTGTCCGTCCGTCAACAATAGTGGCACGTTTTAAAACCTCTGTTGATAGGATTCCTGTTTTAAGTTATTTCTGTTCAACATCAATACAGAAAACCCCCCTATGACTCCTGGTTCAAAAGCTCGCCTATTTTCAAAATGGCCGTCACTTTTGTCTCGCGAAATTCACGTTTAGCCCATTTCCTAGCTAACCTCTGTCGATAGGATTCCTGTTTTAAGTTATTTCTGTTCAACATCAATACAAAAAAACCCCCTATGACTCCTGGTTCAAAAGCTCGCCTATTTTCAAAATGGCCGTCACTTTTGTCTCGCGAAATTCACATTTGGCTCATTTCCTAGCTTTACAAATAATTTCAGGTGTCCTACATTGTAAAAATCCATGTCAATGTAAAGATTAGATATATGAAATAATTTTGTTACAAAAAATCAGCGAAAAATTGTATCCATTTTTTTATTTTCAGCCATTTTAGTTAACATTGATTTGTCTATCTGACTCGCGAAATCCACTTTCTGTCAATAACAGTGGCACATTTTAAAACCTCTGTCGATAGGATGCCTGCTTTAAGTTATTTCTGTTCAACATGAATTCAGAAAACTCCCCTATGACTCCTGGTTCAAAAGCTCGCCTATTTTCAAAATGGCCGCCATTTTTGTCTCGCGAAATTCACTTTTGACCCATTTCCTAGCTTTACAAATAATTTAAAGTGTCCTACATTGTCGAAATCCATTGCAAAGTAAAGAGTAGATGTATGAAATAATTTTGTTACGAAAAATCAGCGAAAAATTATATCCATTTATTTATTTTCAGCCATTTTAGTTAACATTGATTTGTCCATCTGTCTCGCAAAATTCACTTTTGGACCATTTACCTTAAACCCTCTGTCGATAGGATTCCCATTTTAAGTTATTTTTGTTCAACATCAATACAAAAAACTCTCCTATGACTCTTGGTTCAAAAGCTCGGCTAATTTCAAAATGGCCGTCACTTTTGTCTCGCGAAATTCACTTTTGACCCATTTCCTAGCTTTACAAATAATTTCAGGTGTCCTACATTGTAAAAATCCATGTCAATGTAAAGGGTAGATATATGAAATAATTTTGTTACAAAAAATCAGCAAAAATTGTATCCATTTTTTTTATTTTCAGCCATTTTAGTTAACATTGATTTGTCTATCTGACTCGCGAAATCCACTTTCTGTGGCACGTTTTAAAACCTCTGTCGATAGGATTCCTGTTTTAAGTTATTTCTGTTCAACATCAATTCAGAAAACTCCCCTATGACTCCTGGTTCAAAAGCTCGCCTATTTTCAAAATGGCCGCCATTTTTGTCTCGCGAAATTCACTTTTGACCAATTTCCTAGCTTTACAAATAATTTCAAGTGTCCTACATTGTAAAAATCCATGTCAATGTAAAGAGTAGATGGATGAAATAATTTTGTTACGAAAAATCAGCTAAAAATTATATCCATTTATTTATTTTCAGCCATTTTAGTTAACATTGATTTGTCCATCTGTCTCACAAAATCCACTTTTGGACCATTTACCTTAAACCCTCTGTCGATAGGATTCCCATTTTAAGTTAATTTTGTTCAACATCAATACAAAAAACTCTACTATGACTCTTGGTTCAAAAGCTCGCCTATTTTCAAAATGGTTGCCATTCTTGTTTCGCGAAATTCACTTTTTGCCCATTTCCTAGCTTTACAAATAATTTCAGCTGTCCTGCATTGTAAAAAGCCATGTCACTGTAAAAGGTAGTTGTATGAAATAATTTTGTTACAAAAAATCGGCAAAATATTATATCCGTTTTTTTTATTTTTATTTTCAGCCATTTTAGTTAGCATTGATTTGTCCATCTGTCTCGCGAAATCCTCTTTTGGACCATTTGCTTAAAACCTCTGTCGATAGGATTCCAGTTTCAAGTTATTTTTGTTCAACATCAATACAAAAAACTCCCCTATGACTCCTGGTTCAAAAGCTTGCCTGATTTCAAAATGGTCGCCATTTTTGTCTCGCGAAATTCAATTTTGGCCCATTTCCTAGCTTTACAAATAATTTCAGGTGTCTTGCATTGCAAAAAGCCATGTCACTGTAAAGAGTAGTTGTATGAAATAATTTTGTTACAAATTATTGGCAAAAAATTATATCCGTTTTTTTTTCAGCCATTTTAATAGACTAGATGCGAGTAGAAATAATCTTGATTTACGTCATCAAAAATTCAAAATTCAGTCAAACTGATGTCATATTTGGAATCTATATGTAGAAATACATCTAGAAATGTGGTTTTGAAAAGAGTCTATCAACTTTGAAAATTTAATTTTCTTTGAAAATGTGACTTCTAGGTCGGGGGGATTCCCCATAGAGCCCATGTTGTAAAATCACAAAAAGGGAAATATCTTTTCTTGTGTTGGGCAGATAATATTTTCTTTTACAGGGCATATTTTAATTTGTATAACTATCAGATACAAAAGGGTAATATGAAAAGTGAATCACTACAACTGATGAATATTCAAGTTTAAGGGAATTTTGTAATACCCTGCCATGTTATTTCCCCCGACTCAGCCACCTGGTGGCGAAACTGGTAACTACCTAGTCGCATCTGAGTAATTGACTGAGAGACAGATGGCTTGAAATAATTTTGTAACAAAAAATCAGCAAAAAATGTGACCATGTGAGCCCAGTACCCACGGTACTTATTCATTTTTAAAGTATAACCTTGACCTAACAGCTTGATCACTAAAATATGGTGTCTTGATTTGAAATCTAGATATTTTGAACACGCCCTGCTATATCCCATTAGCTAGGACACATTAACCCCTGGGTTATGCTGGGTTCAGTGGAATATTGCTATCCAAATGTGGAAAGTTAACTATGTCAAAATTAAAGTAATCTCTTTTGTCATATAATTTACAATATATACTATTGTCTGGTTCAAATTTAATAAGAAGATTAATATAAGGTGCACTCATATCAGATTCATTTTTTTTCAATTCTAGCTCAGTAGGATATATCTCACCTACAAAGTCTTTAAATTATGGGTTGTCTAAACTCAACAAGTCATCAATATATCGATTTGTCTTATTAAATAACTTTGCAATATGAAATTTACTTTTATCTTCCATCGTCCTTTGTAGAAATTTATACTCATGCGAGGATAGAAAAAGATCTGCTAAAAGAGGAGTACAATCTGTACACATAGTCCAGTAAAAAACACAAAAATAAAGGAAAAAATTGCAAAAGTTTTTAAACCTGGTGAAATCAATGTGTCTTGGTAAGTAAAAAAACATATCAAAAATCTAGAAAAATCTAAGTAGTAGAAGACTATGAATTTTCGTGCTGAAGATACCCCCTCAATGACCCCCCAAAATAACAACTATTTATTTTTAAAAAAATCATCACACTACTTTCTTTTACAGTGTCCCTTGTTTTTTCATGTATGTATTAGAAAGATATATAAATTGATAGTTTCATAGAAGAAAGTTTGAAAATATTGAGAAAATTTCATATTTTTGTGAGTTCATGACCTTACCTTATATGCTTTTTTCACCCATTTTTCTCTATGAATGCCTATAATTTGATCATTAGGCATAGTATTGACTTCTAAAAATTCATAAGAGTTGTCCTACTATCAGACATAAGACACTATGAATATCAGAACTGTAGATTAATTTGTTTGACAGAAAAAAATTATTTAAGTTCTTATAATTTGTTCATTTTCTAGGGCCAGTTTTAGGGTCAGGATGAGCGCAACATCATCCTTTTAAAATAAGAGGTATATCAACCAAATATTCAACATATTATTGTGCCCATGGTGTGTAAAATACAATAAAATATAATTTTGTAGATGAACAGAATATATTTATGTTCTTAATTTTGACAATTCTAACATCATGGGGCAGGGGTAGATTGATAAGTGGGCGTGGCACTTTTTAGTTACATTTCCTATTAATTTTATGTTGGTAGTATTATCACAGTCATTTTCATAGGGTCATCAATCCCATTATCGTCAATTGATATGGTAATCTTGATCATAATTGGTCAATAGTAACAATGGGTCGCACATTACTCACAGTAGGTCATAGTAACAAAACATGATTAATGTAAAATGTGGGCGGGGCCAGGCACACCTACTTATTATCTTAACTACATTTTTACTTAAAAGGAGTATCAAAGGAGTTCAAATATTTTCAATCTAATTGTTGTGCCTGTAATTGTCATAAAAGTGCTTCAGCAATAGCCTGATAAGTGAAAATATAAATAATGTAACCTCAACTGCTAAAATAAGCTGAGGTGCTGACTAAGTTGCGATCCCATTCAATCCATGTCATTTGCAATATATTGACTATGAGAGTATTCTACCATATGAATATTTAGAGTGCATGTTGCAATGTTGATTCAAAATTATGCACTGTGTTCCAAATTCCAATCCCCAGAGAACAAGCGGCTCAATCCCTAGAAAGTAACATCCCATACTGTACCTTAATATGGTAGAGCACTTAGACTATAAGATAGTTCAGCTACCAGAGCCTAAGATGGTACAGTCTACAGACTCTAAATTGGGCACTGCCTCCAGAGTCTTAAGATGGGAACAGCCTCCAGAGACTAAAATGGTACAGCCTCCATTGTCATATATGGTCATAGCCTTAAGAATCTAAGATTGTACAGTATCCAAAGTCTAAAATGAATACATCCTCCAGAATCTAAGATGGTACAACTTCTGAAGTCTTAGGTGAATACATCCTCCAGAATTTAAGATAGTACAGCCTCAAGAGTCTAAGATAAATACATCCTCCAGAATCTAAGATGGTACATCCTCCAGAGTCTAAGATGGATGCATCCTCCAGAGTCTAAGATGGTACAGCCTCCAGAGTCTAAGATGGTACAGCCTCCAGAGTTTAAGATGAATACACCCTTCAGAATCTGAGATGGTACAGCCTCCAGAGTTTAAGATGAATACATCCTTCAGAATCTAAGATGGTACAGTCTCAAGATGGGTACAGCCTCAGACTCCAAAGTCTAAGATGAATACATCCTCCAGAATTTAGGAGAGCACAGCCTCCAGAGTCTAAGATAAATATATCCTCCAGAATCTAAGATGGTACAGCCTGCAGAGTCTAAGATGAATACATCCTTCAGAATCTAAGATAGTACAGCCTCCAGAGTCTAAGATGAATACATCCTTCAGAATCTAAGATAGTACAGCCTCCAGAGTCTAAGATGAATACATCCTCAAAAATCTAAGATAGGTACAGTCTCAGCCTCCAGAGTCTAAGATAAATACATCCTCCAGAGTCTAAGATGAATACATAATTCAGAATCTAAAATGGTACAGTCTTAAGAGTCTAAAGATGGGTACAGTCTCAGCCTCCAGAGTCTAAGATAAATATATCCTCCAGAATCTAAGAAGGTACATCCTCCAGAGTCTAAGATGAATGCATCCTCCAGAATCTAAGATAGTACAGCCTCCAGAGTCTAAGATGAATACATCCTCCAAAATCTAAGATGGTACAGCCTCCAGAGTTTAAGATGAATACATCCTTCAGAATCTAACATGGTACAGTCTCAAGAGTCTCAAGATGGGTACAGCCTCAGCCTCCAAAGTCTGAGATGAATACATCCTCTTACAAACAACTTTACATCAGAAAGATTGAGACACAATGGAAGTAGATATAAATATGTTTTAACAAGTACATTTAAACTTGAATTGTGAAAACAATTCAAATTGAACATAATTTCATTACTTATATCAGCAATCTCTACCCATACAAGCGGTTCAACAAGGCCCCAAAATACTTTAAAACCTAGAAATTGATCATTGACCTTGGAATGACTTTGACCCATAACATTGACCTTGACTTCAGGTTACCTTATCATTGGTCGTCAAGGGTCACAGCATCCACCCAGGATCTTAAAATGCCAAATACCGAGATACTGACCTATGTCCTTAATATGAAACTCATTGATCCACTAAGAATATTGATCAAGCATGATGACTCAAAGTTGAAGGGTCTAGAAGGAGATATCCAGACAGACAGAGAGTTAGAGACATGGCCTGTCGTATTTTGTACTAAGAAGATACTACAGTAGCAAAGCATGTGTCTTAATATACAGCATTATCAGTTAAGTTGCCATAACAACCATGTATTAATATTATCCAAACTTAATTTTGTTAGAATCATACACAAAATAACTCTTAAAAGATGAATGCAATTGGAAGAACCTGTTAAGATATAAGGATTATTTGAAATGATCTCTAGCCACTATTTGCATTCATTATGTTGTGTTACTATGGCAACCACTTCACCAATCATGTTCAGACTTACCATATCAAATTATAATATCTGTATTCTGACCCCTATAAATATGACTGTGATTGATACCGTCAAAATGAAATTGTTAGAAAATGTAACCAAAAGTACCACACCCACTTATTAGTAGATTGAGCAGTAGTCACCAAATATCAATAGAGTCCAGAGTCATAGACATCCACGAGTTTTTCCATCCATCATTTTTATCATGTTATCTTCCCTAAATATGTTTTAAAGGTCAAATTTGTGTTCATTTGGAATAACTGAAGATAAGATAAGCAGACACTTTTGTTTTTAAGGAAGCTTTGGATTTATCCAAAATATTTACAGTTTTTGTGTAATTAAATTGTGTTGCCATGGTAATCATTTCACCAATCAATATCAAACTTGCCATGATAACTGACTATATATATCTGCATGATCCCTGAAAATTTGAATGTGATTTGGGGTACATAACAGGAATTATTAAGGTTTATGATAGTACCCCTTCGTAAAAGTACCCCAGGGGGTATAAATGGTGATTTTCGAAGTTTTCCACTACTTAGATTTTTCTAGATTTTTGATATGTCTTTTGAGCCATTTAAGCCATCATTATGCATTGATTACACTAGGTTTAAATACTTTTGCAATTTTTTTCCTTCATTTGTCAATTTTTGCAACGGTTTTACTGGACTAACATTGGTATACCTACATTCTGACGTAAAACTGTATTTCCAAACTTAATAAATATATTATCAATAAGAAAGCCTATTACCTCACAGAATTGTACTGCAGTGAAAGAAATATATTTATCATATTGGTCACTAGAAAAGAAAGCCCCATTTGAATTGCAGTTAACATATCTAAATTTACAACCCATCATTGACTTTTTAATGATTCCAAATATTTCATATTTTAACTTGTAATGAGGAATTGATGTGTAAAGTGTAGAAAAATCCCACGTTGAAATCCATTAAACTTTTGAATAAATCGGGTCATTCAATTTTGATAAAAGATCTTTGGAATTTTTAAGGATCCACATATGGTTAACCCCGGAATTTCTAAAAGTAGCCTTACAATAAGCCTCCCTATTATTTTTAACAGCTTGAAGACACCTTGTCAATACTCCAGAAACTTTTTTAGTGGAACAGACTCTAGACCCAGCAATACACCTAGCTTTATAAGGGGCTTTATATAACTTTGGTGTCCAGTAAACTTTGGGTTAATGTTCCTGTTACTCTGTTGGTTTAATCTTATAATTATTCAAAAATAGATGGTTCTTTGCTATTTCCCTTTCATTAGAATTAACCTGAACATTGTTCTATTGACTTAATATGTGGATACCACAAGATTCCAATGGAGGTCATGTTTCTTTTGATTTTCACAAAAATACATAAAATACACTATGACCTGAATGGATTGCAAAATAAATAATTTCACAATATGACACAAATGGTATATCACATCAGATGTGCAAATATAAAGTTTGCAATCGATTGAGGTCATACTTCAAATTAAAAGATTATACAATTTTTCATATTTTTTCATTCAAAATGGCTATAAAAAACTTTTACACTTATGAAATTCCATCGATACAACTTTCTAAATCAAAATTTTTATTGTTATGTGTCATTATTTAATAACATATTTGGATAAGATGTAGGGATGTGTAGGATGCGAAAAGGTTTTGACAGACACATAAATACTTCCTGGTTTGGCATCTCTACCCCTGCATACTTTTTTATTGAATATTGGCCCTAATAAGTGGCCCATTCATCGATACGGTGTTGAATATAGGTCAGTAAGATACTAGTGTTATAAATATTATAATAAAGGCAGTATATTTATTTTGAAAAATCAGATGGATTGATTTTTGTTCATGGGGAGATCATAATGGAGGGCGCACTAGATCCTTTAAACAATTTCTAGAAGTGTTCTCATGGCAATTGTGAATCTTATCTGAATATTTCCTATATTTTTTGTTTGATCATGCCAAATAATGAACATAAACATACTCTTCAAACATTTTGAAAAATCACCTGATTGTATGACATTATCAAAGTTCTCATGAATTCATGAAATATTAGAGAATATGGCTCGAAATAATAAAGTTCAATTAGAAAACATTGAAAGAATACATGATAAAGAGTGTGGAAACAGTATAACACAAGTTATGTTCATTCATATGGACTTTGTCTGCATCTTTATTAGATTTTCACACTTTTTGTATTTGATTACAACCATTCTATATTCTACTCTAAAAATTGTTTGTTTTTACACATTTATATTTGATATATGTACCTATATAAGCGGAAAATGCACTTGTATCACACGGTCCACACTTCGACCGTTAATTTGAATTTTTGACCTACCGGATGTTTGAAAATCAAGGATTACGAGTCTCATACTGCACCGTTTTTCTTCAAACTTGTTCAAAGCATAATAAAAATTCCTTTCTGATGGTACATTATTCTCTTAAACAGAGTCCCTACTTCCATCGCCATTTTGGTCCCCAGCTGTAGGAAGGCCTTCTAACAGCTGGGGACCAAAACGCTGCTAGAACGAGGGACTCTTTACAATAAAGTAATGTACCGACAGAAAGGCAATTTTGTTTTGCTTTTAATGGTATAAGTTTTAAGGAAAACGGTGCAGTATGAGACTCGCAATCCTTGATTTTCAAGCATCTGGTAGGTCAAAAATTCAAATTGACGCCCGAAGTTAGTACCGCGTGTGTATATGCAGTTTATGTTATCCAGTGTTTGGTAAAATGTCACATATTTAGCCCATGTACAGACGGTTGACACATATTCAAGTATTTAGAACACGCATCAAATACAAATACACTTCAGAACCAAATAATGTTCATTTACCGAACAACAAAAGATAACAAAATAGCACTGACATATACTTACCCCACATAATTAATGACGTACTTTCGCATGAAATCATCTGGGGTAAGTCACGTGACTTACCCCATATGACACATGCTGCATGTAGCAAAAAAACATTCAGTAAATCACGATTTGAAAAGTTATTAGATCATTGCAGCATACGGATTCAAGCGATCTTTTCTTAATAGAAGATATGTGTTCGCGATTGTAGAATCACATCAGAGCTCTCAGAACATATAGATGGCGCAAGTCACGTGACTTACCCCACATCAAAACTGTGAACATTGGTTTATATAAAACCATTTGGTAAGTCACGTGACTCATCCCACAATACAAATTAGTTGGTTAACACATTAAAGAACAAAGATTGAAGGAACCAATTCAGCCTATCAAGTCATTCACAAAATCAATTCAATATAATGACGTCATGTGGACCATGGACCCATTGGTTCAATTCTTAAGTCAATGGATCTCAGGAAGTATATTGCCTATGGTCCTGAACTTTCAAATAAGCTTGTTAGAAAGGTAATACTATATCTGTATAAAATTAAACATGAACATCTCTACTCTTTAGAAGCGCTAGCGTTCATGCAAACCTTTTTGAACGACCCTTGTCAATTATTGTAGCACTGTGACATTTCCATTTAATACGGTTTTACAGCTTGTTCACAAGTTTTGAACCCGTATGTAATGATTTTTCTTGCCAATAGGTAGCGTGGATTTGTAGAATGGATTATTTTGTATATATTCCGCATTTCTGAAATTCTAAATATATTTACAAGAGATTTCACCACATGTTCTATCTAGCTTATACCAAAGTTTGAGAGGTTTCAGATAGTTTAAGCCGTTATCCGGTCATTCGTCATGCCCGGTATGATATTAAATTTAATTTCAAAAAGGGGTTTTTAAAGAGCTTTTTTGTTAGAAAAACTTCGAAAGTATATAAAACTTAATTCAAGAGTCCTTTAATAAGCGATACTAGCATTCATCAAAAAAAATTCGGAAAGAAAATTAGTTGATTTATTAGAAAAAAATATCAGGAAAAATAGCAAATAAATGAAAAAAATGTTTTCAAACTTCACTTTGGACCTTAAAAACCTGATTTTAATAAAAGTCGACTATGACTTAGATGCTTTGGTTTCATGTATTAGAAGAATCATAAGGCAAAAATGTAAGATGAAGTAAAATTGATTTAGGTGTTTGTAATGGGAAACTATTCCGAAATCGTATTTCTAGTGAGGAAGATCAGTATTGTGTGTTTAACTAAGCCAAGACATTAAAGACATTGTTGCTTCAACAATGTATATCCTTAAACCTGCACATCGCTCCAAAACGCAATATGTTGACTTATATTGTTTTTACACTTTCAAGCTCTAATATAAAGTTTATGTCAATAAAAATTGTTTTTTCTGCTTAATATCAAAGAACAATCATTTAGTTAAAAAAATAAAAAGGCAGGTGCGGAATTCGAACCCGGGCCTCCCGCGTGCTAAGCGAGGACTCTACCCCTACACCACCGTGTCATAGTGAAGAGTGGACGTAATTAAACGCTACTTATTTTTAATGCTATGATTCGGAAGTGACGTCACGTTCTTCATTTAGAAACCTTTCCAAAATCATATCGCCGGCACCGATCGAAGCAAATTCAATGAAAAATCTTTGAAATGACACATTTATCGTAAGTATTTCTACACAAGATTTGCCCCATTTGTTCATCATTCTATAATCTTTCATTAAGCACAAAATGATAAAGTTCACCCCCGAAACAACCCAAGATTGCGTTTCGGAGGAAAGTCCAGCTTTAAGTTTAAATCTCGGATCAATGCTTTAATAATCTTACTGGTCAAAAAGAAAAAATCAATGTTGTTTATGTTGAACCAGTCCAGAGCTGTCAAGTGTCCCGCGAATGGCGGGATTATCCCGCGAATTCGATCAAAATTAGGCTAATTCGCGTGTCCCGCAATGTCCCGCGAAGTCCCGCAAATGTGGCTTTCGACCTCCGCGAATTTCCGAAATTGTTGCAATCCCCTATATTGTGATTATCTAATCTTATATAAGAAGCTAAGTTTTTGCACTTTTGAGGAGTAAAGTTTACCTAATTTTAAGCATTGCACAGAATTGGTCGAATAGCCGATAGATGTCATTCATTGATTAAACATGACGTCATATTTGAGATCTTAAGATAAATCTGACGTCATGACGTCAGTGCCATAGAAACTGAGATTGTCTTATTTTATTTTGACGTCATTCCAATGTAATGAACCAGTTATATCACCAAAAGTTATCATATTTTGTTTGAAATTGGCCGAAAAGTTAAAGGTATGAGGATTCTAATCTCAACGGAATCAAACAGATCTACCTTCAAAGTTACAGAAACCTGAGATGACTAAGATACCATATGATTTTAAGTACCTCTACCAGATCGTTGAATATCCTCATTTCACCATTTTGACGCCATTTCTAATGGATTTCAATGGAGTCATGCATGAATTCCTCATGATTTTTTCAAAACAAATTGGCCGAAAAGTGTGCATGTGTACATTGCTTAAAACATGTTAAATCAGTAAAGGTTGATGTCTAGTTATAGAAACCTGAGATGACTAAGGTGGCAAATCAATATCATTCGCACAGTAAGCGTTCGAAAAATGTCTCCATTATAAATCCCATAGGCTTTGGAAAACCGGAAGTAATGGGTCTGCGCATGCGCAGTGAAATATTGGACAAATTTTGTGCAATGGTACCGAGCAAGGAGGATTGGCTCCCAGAGTGCACCACCGATATTCTGTCCCATATATGGGTATGTCGTAATACAAAATTCGAATTCAAACAGCCGCCATTTTGTTCACTTCAACATTTAAATCGTGAATTTTGGTCTTATTTCCAAACGAAAAATTCCAAAACTCACAAGAAACGATCGAGATATTGGTTCGAATCTTTTGAACTGTTTATTTTGAATTTATAGTCGGTTTTAATTTCAGAAAATAACGACATTTCGACGTTTTCATTGTTGGAAAATATCGAGTTTCGATCCTGGGAGCCAATCCTCCTTGGGTACCTAGCATGCGAATGTTTGGTATCAAAATAAAGAGGAAGGGTTCAACTTTCATTTTAATATTACGAATTTACGACAATAGGGATGTAAGTCAAATATTTCCAACGTTGGCCTTCTTACTATCCGTGTGGCCTTCATCTCAGAACTGAGCAAATGTTAGCAAACGCGAGTTACAATAAATGGACGCTGATATCTAGAAAGAGTTTGTAGAAAAAACCGGGTACCGGGTAGTAAATCCTCCATGCTGGGTTCAAACTTGGTACCCGGTACCCGTTCAAAAAACGGGTAAGCTTACCCAAAAACAAAACGAATATACGAGTATAACATAATTAGATTATCAGAAAACGTGTAAGATTTGTTTTGAATTTTCAAAAATGTGTGTAACAACCTTCAAAATTGAGCTAGAAGCTTCAAATAAAAGCATATTTTAAGGCTCTTTTCTTCCTCTATCGTCATGACCATATTTTCATCGGTTATGGGGGGGGTGCGATCGCACCATCGCACCCTCTCCTGGCTACGCCTATGACATTGTAAGACATAACAATTTAGTGGACAATTCAGTGGACATTTTGTCGACAGTTGGGATAACTTAAATTATGATTAATAATCAACATCTTACACATTGCATCATGTAAATTAACACACGTCACCTCTCTGCTAAAGCAACGATAGCAATTTACAGATTTAAATCATAATCAAAACAATTCACGTACCAACATACGAACTATTGAAAATAGAGTAAAATTGATTTGCCTTGTTATTCAAATCGTCTTACAATGTCATTGGCGTAGCCAGGTGAGGGTGTGATGGTGCGATCGCACCCCCCCCCCCCCTCCCCCTTCATTACCAATGGAAATATGACCATGATGATAGAGGAAGAAAAGAGGCTTAAAATGCTTTTTATTTGAAGCTTCTATCTCAATTTTGAAGGAAGTTACATACATTTTTGTAAATTCAAAACAAATCTTACACGTTTTCTAATGATCTAATTATGTTGTATATTCGTATATTTCGTTTTTTGGGAACCCGGTTTTTTCGACCGGGTACCAAGTTTCATTGAACCCAGCATTGAGGATTTACTACCCGGTACCCGGTTTTTTCTACAAACCCTATCTAGAAAAGTAACCTCATTCCCTATAATTTGATGTAGATTAATCGAAACCCTATACCATGGGCTTTCAATTGAAATAGTATTTCTATGCGTATTTTGTGAAGTTATGTTGACGTTTATTTAAGTTACAATGTAACGGTGCATTATATTTGATTAATCAGTATCTGAAAGTTTGATTTAAGTACTTTTACACGCTTTTACATAAGTCCAAATCACACAAATCCCTTGAATGTCCCGGGACATCCTGCAAATTTAGGTGGATGTCCCGCGAAATCCCGCAAATTTAGGGCACTTTTTCTAGAAAATCTGTCCCTCTATGAAGTTTTTGCTGGTAAACCTGTTAACTGTCCCGCAATTAGGGTGTTTGTCCCTCGAATGGTCCCGCGAAATCCCGCGAATTTGATAAAAAAAATAGGCCTATAAGCGCAATCACGCAAATCCCTTAAATGTCCCGCGAAATCCCGCGAATTTAGTAGATGTCCCGCAAAATCCCGCGAATTTTGGGCACTGGGTCTAAAAAATCTGTCCCGCGAGAAAATCTTTGGGGGTTGACAGTACTGCCAGTCCATCTTATCCTGTTCCCGGACTATGGTCCTGTACTGAGCCCATACATTTGCCTGTACGATTACAACTTGGGAGAATTATCTACGCCCCTTCCACTTAAGAAACCTACCTCAATGCATTCTAGAACTTAAAATGTTACTTCTAATATATTGGAACCGCCGATTGTCTGGGTTAGTTGGCAGAACGAGGTCTTTTTGTTTCTTATGGCTCTTTTGGTCGAAGTTCGATTAAGATGGCGGTTATAACGGAATTTCCCGAACTCTTCCGTAATAGCACGAACTTGGTTTTTCGTTACGTCACTTCCGTGTAAAATGGATTTGTTACCGGTAAGAGGGAATTTCGAAAATTTCGGACAATATTTTCAATATTTACTGCCATGTCGACATCCTATGCTCTTAACTGTATACCGAATGGTTAAACAATGTTTCTTACCGGAAACAAATCCATTTTACACGAAAGTGATGTTACGAAAAACCAAGTTCGTGCTATTACGGAAGAGTTCGGGAAATTCCGTTATAACCGCCATCTTAATCGAACTTCGACCAAAAGAGCCATAAGAAACAAAAAGACCTCGTTCTGCCAACTAACCCAGACAATCGGCGGTTCCAATATATTAGAAGTTACATTTTGAGTTCTAGAATGCATTGAGGTAGGTTTCTTAAGTGGAAGGGGCGTAGATAATTCTCCCAAGTTGTAATCGTACAGGCAAATGTATGGGCTCCGTACAGGACCATAGTCCTGGAACGGGATAAAGTCCATCTACCCTTTCTTGTCGATGTCAACACACTCCCAATGCTTTAACTTCTATGGGAAACATAAAATGAGGCCATACGCCAGATATATTGCTATTTTTTGTCTAGATGTCAACGAATGCGATCGTGAAAAGGCAAATGGTAGATGTGAGCATATCTGCTCAAATAATGTAGTAATCATACGAACTAAGTTGTTATACTGGATTAATCTTGCAAGATAATGGTTATAATTGTACATATGAGCCGTTCAAGTGACCAATGCGAGTGTACAGGCGTATATATAGTTTTGGTTGCTAAGTTTTATTCTTTCATTCCAGATGCATGTCCATAGCTAGTACGAGTTTACAGAAATATTTTAAAGGTTGTTTACCTTGATGTCTTTCATTTTAGGAAGTTTCGCAGAAAGACTTTACATACAAGTGTTGCTGATATGATTGTCCGAATTTAGCCTTCTATTCCAGATGCATGCCCAAGTGGCTGGTACGAATGTGATGGAAGGTGCTATAATTTGTTTACAAAGCGAACTCACAACTTAACATGGGTCGAAGCAAGGGAAAGCTGCTGGTCTAAAGATGCCTTCCTGGCTGCAATAACCAACGATGGCGAGTATGGGAGGGAAGAAGAGGCATGCATGAAGAATACGATACGCAACTGGAATGATACTGAACCACTCCCGTGTACTGAACATGAAGCGCAGCAATCTATATATGCAGGTATCGCACATCAAAATGTTTGAAGTACTTAGCTATGGGTTATATGTAGTAAATAACAGGAATTAAGCATGAACTGCGAAAAAGTGCAAATAGCATTTTCAAAAAAAAACAGAATTCCGACAAATAAAGAGGACAACAGAAGGGGTTCTCACAATATTAAACGCGCTTTGAATTTAGCATAGATATATGGGCTAATGGCGGAGTCATCTGTCCCTTTTTAGTTTGACTTTTTCAGGAAAGCAACAAAGCTGGCACTGTTTTAGAAACATATGATCTGAGTGGGAAATGATTTCGGGGCTAGTGAGGTCCATCCCT